>JAJJWW010004106.1:0-241499 GCA_023531295.1 Papaver armeniacum
TAGTTACTTTAGCCGATGCATACAATATTATTGGGTGTAAATGGATATTCAGGATCAAAAGGAATGCAGATGGATCTTGTGAGGGTAAAATACCTGATGGCCACGTGTCAACATCTCAAGGGATGATTTCATGATGAGATGATAAGGTAGGATCACCGAATCATACTCTATAAAGATGATCTCGTTTGAATCGAGATGCTCGCCAGTGCACGTCGCATGAACGACGCGTGTGAGGAGTGGTCTAATCGATTCAGATAACCAAGTCAAAAAGCAAAGACCGCATTTAATGAAGGATCAAAAGAGGCGAGGCCGAGTCTATGTCACAAGATTTGTCTCGGACGATCTATACTATAACTCGTGGATGAAGCAGCCCAAGGTTCTCCAGAGAAGAGCTACACGATGAATTGTAGGGCGAGATAGCTCGGGAGGGGAACCAGTATACCATCACGAAGGATAGTGCAGAGCTAACCCGAAGTAGTGAAGACGATGCAAGATAACTCCACGAGCTCGGAGAGGTCATACCTTCACGAGTGTAGTTTATCTATAAATACCAGTACATGTGTTAAGAGATGGACAAGTTAGCTAATGTATTATTAGATGGTCTTTCTACAGAGAATACCTGAGAGAGATCTAGATATAGAGAGAGTAAGAGATCATAGTGAGATTTGTAGCTCTTTCAAGGGTAAGACCTTATAATCAATAAAGAAAACATTTTCTTTTCCGTGGATGTAGGTCTTCATGGCCGAACCACATTATATGCTTGTGTTAATCTTTACTTTATGTTCTTTACATCTTGTTTATCTTTGAATCTTGAATGTTAGATAGATGTTAGCCTTTAGATGTACTTGGATGTATTCATCAGAAAAGGTGCAACTACAGATCTATTGAGAGATACAAAGCTAGACCATTAGCTAAGGGTTACAATCAGGTTGAAGGCATTGATTATCAGGATAATTTTAGTCAAGTTGTGAAGCCTCACTACAGTGAGAACCATATTGTCCATAGCTATTTATAAAACTGGCAAGTCGGATAATTGGATCTAAATAATGCCTTTTGCATGGTCATTTATCTCAAGATGTATTCATGGTGAAACCTCCAAAGTTACTTTGACAAAGTTTTTCCTCATCATGTCTGCAAACTTCAAAAGGCTCTTTATGGACTAAAACAAGCTCCTAGAGCTTGGTTTGAAAGACTCAGCAAATTCTTGCTTCAAAATGGTTTTCAATCCTCTAAGACTGACACTTCATTATTTGACATAGTTACTGCTTCAACTACAATCTACATTCTCATCTATGTAGATGATATCTTGATCACTGGTAATTGTCCTTCTACTATCAATTCTTTGATTACATCCATGAATCATGAATTTATGCCATCAAAGATTTGGGGGAGCTTCACTTTTTCTTGTGCATTCAAGCTACTCAAGTTAGAGAATTGCTCTGGCCGAACTCGCATGCGTTTCTATCTCAAGCATGATTGTCAATATTAGCGATCAAAAATATATATATCTTGATTTCTAGTTTACTTATGACTAAGTCTTGATCTAGATAGTTAAGTATAGTTGAGCTCCAGACTCCATGGAGATTATCTTACGAAGACGAAGAACTACCAAGGAACTATGGAACTTCATCCGACTAAAAAGGTATGTGGAGACTTGAACTTATCTAGCACTCAAAAGTGTATCTATCTCCTACTCATGAGACAACATCCGAGGCATGATAGTTTTCATACATACACATTTCTTACTCTGGGCGAGTTTACTCTCCTATCTTTTCTCGAATATGTGTTGCAGCCGCTTAGCCACCTTTCATCTTTATCCGTGATGAAAGTCGTGATGAAGTTTCAATCTTGAAAATAGCTTTGATTACGATAGTCGATTCTTTATGTCTAATAAACTATTATAACATTATAGAAGAATGTTTCAATGATTGAAATGTAGACTACCTATGGATATAAGCATATATCGTGTGTTCGCACATTAGTATATAAATCCATGTACCGGAAACCAAGTGCGTGCATATGTGTGCATGCGGTATTGGTAAAGGAGATAGGTTGGATACGGGTACCTGTACGCGTACTGGCAGAAGTTCATGTCCGTGAATTTCTGCTGAGTTTGGAGTTCGAACCAGTCACCTTAGGTACACGTGCCCGTGACGCATCTTTCGGGCGAACTTTTCTGCAGAAAAATTCAGGTGGGTTTGGAAACTAAAATCAACTCAAATTCGGTAGCTTAGGTACGCATAGCCGTACGCGTACTCAAGCTTGTTATTTCACAAATCGATAGTTCATGGACTTAAAACAATAAATAAATAAGGAATGCAATCTTTTTCAAATCATGCCTATATTCTTCATGAATTGATTCAAATGAATCAAACTGATTTTGTTTCAATTGTGTCTATGTATAAATACCTAAGCAATTAAACAACTCTTGAGCTAGTTCTTATGAGCCATTTGAACTAGTTATGAGAGAGATTATGGTTAATATGAAAGTGCTCATATGGCTAACCATTGGTTAACTATTTGTGAACCAATCGAATGTACACGTTTAGGCACTGATTACTCAAACCTAAATAAAATACTTTTCATGTGTGTGTGACAAGCTATGTTTCGATCTAACGGTTGAAAGATATTAGCTTGGATAAATTAGGTTTTTCATCTAACGGTGAATATTGAATGCTTTGTTACCAAGGTAACTTAGATTAAAAACTCCGGCTTGAAAACTATATAAAGGAGACGATCTAAAGAATGGAAAAACTAATCCCCATACCTCTTGTGTGATAGTAGTTGGTTTGCTTGAGTCGATTCTCCTTTAACCGTCGGTTTCTTCTCGAGACCCTGTCGGTTAATGACTTAAGACTTCATTGGGATTGAGAAGCCGGATGAAACTACTACTCTTGTAGTTGAGCGATCTGATCTTGCCATTTCTATCGTACGAGTTCAATTGAATAATTGGCTTGGAGATTAGATATCCGATAGGGCAAGATAAAAAAGAAATCACAAACATCTTCGTCTCATCGTTTGTGATTCCGTAATATCTAGTTTCGCTACCATACGATTTAGATTATTATGAGGTGATCAATAATTCTAGGTCATTCTTCGGGAATATAAGTCCAGGGTTATTGATTGGTTCCTATTCACCTTGATTTTATCAAAAGACGGAACAAAACTCGTAGGTTTATCTTTTTGAGATGGATTTATCTATTATCGTAGACTTTTCGTGTGATACAGATTTGTTTATTAAAGTCTTCGACTTTGTGTCATAAAGAACTCTTGGTTGACAGGTGAGATCATCTAAGGGAATCAAGTTATAGTATTCAAGGAATAAGAGAAAGATTGAGCGCAACAGTACCTTGAATCAATGTGATATTGATTAGGGTTCAACTTCTGATCGGACGAAGTTAGTTTGTAGTACGCTAGTGTCCGTGGCGGCTGTAATGAGATGGTGTTCAATATGGACTAGGTCCCGCAGTTTTTCTTCATTTGCGGTTTCTCGTTAACAAAATTTCGGTTTTTATGTTATTTCTATTCCGCATTATATTGTCCATCTTTATAATTGAAATAATATTACAGGTTGTACGTTTAAGATCAATCAATTTGAATATGCAACCTTTGTTGTTGGTTTACATGATTGACACTTGATGTTGGTCTTTGGAACCATCCAAGTTATTCCTTGTATTTGATTAGGACTACTTCGATTTTGGTTTAGTACATCAAATCAAGAAAGAGATATTAACTCCTCGATATACTTTTATCTATATTGAATCTGATTTGTCTAGTTGATTCTCTAGAAAGTATATTGAGTTAGTCCATACAGATTGCTAAGAGAAATATTGGGCGGTCTTGTTGGGCCCGCTTTTCAACCTAGTGACCATGGCTACCGAGCCTTGCTTATGCTGAATGCGTTGCCACCGGCATGAACGAACTATACCGGCTATGCCGCAATGCCACCGGCATGCGCTAAAAGTGACAATATGTCATTGTCAGGCATCAACGAGGGTGTGGCCATAATCAATGGCCACCCTTCCTCATGAGATGTAATCTCGGCCGTCCAAGTTAAGCCACAAGATGACGGGTTTGTTGCAAGTTTTAGTGACCATCCAAAATAAGCCTAATAGCACCACATGTTATTTTCTTGTGGCAAGTCTCTTTGACTTTTACTTGCCACACGTAGCAAATCACATGTTTTCCCAAAAACACTCGATACATCAAGCATGTCACAAACTTGGGGATACTCCTCGTGGTATTGCTCTGGAGGTTTACAACGTGTGACATGCAATATGCCCGCTATAAGAAAATGTCATGAAGTGGGACAGTTATTGGTGGCAAAAAGTACCCGTGTAAACGGATCCACTTCCTTCATCGTGGAAGCACGGTTTCTAATAGTTACACATTACTCCACTCTTCCACCACTAATCATTCCCCTACGAGACCACATTAAGGCATTTAATTATGACTTGTATAAATAGGTTTCACCTATTTTCCACCAGACAACAAGTTTTGGTGGAGAACAACATAGTATCGAGAAATCACCAAATAACTAAATAGTTTTCATTTGCAAACGATTTCTAAATTCTGATACAAGTCATAAAACATCCATACCTTCAAGAATTAACCATCTTGGTCTGAATATCTTCTTCGCTTCCCTCCCTAAGGCCAACCCTTCTCCTTCACTTTGCGAGTGTAAGCAATCCCCGGAACGACCATTTCTTGGTTTAGTCCAATATTGTATGCAGTTGATCTCTCGAATCAAAAGTACTCTGTGCAAAGGCAATCGTTTTAGGTTTAGATTCTACATACCTAAATTTACCAAAACCAAATGAAACGGTTTTCAACCACAAACAATTGGCGACCACAAGGGGAGATTAAATCTCCGGTCGCAACTCCAATTTTAAGACGATCGGTCTTAGGCCGATTCTATGATCCCAAATTCCACTCAGACTCTGGAGAATGGTGATGTCTCTTATCCCAACACAACACCTAATAACGCAGCCAATGAAGAAATTCCAAGGTTGGCCGAATTGGCACGGGTTCAGGAGATCCACACAAGGAACATAAACTTTGATGAAGAGACGATAAAAAACATACTCAAATTTCTTGTCAGATTGACATCATATTTGAGCGGTCTACCTGCCACGGAAATTCCAACACCGGGATCGACGTCCCCGAATGATCATTCTCAGGTCAATAGTTTCACCACCAAAGCGAAACAGATAGAACCGGGAAGCGGCCGCGTTGGTGGAAAGTGTATGTGAACTTCTGCACCTTTCAAAGGACTAGCGAGCGGAGACATTTGATGCGATCAATCAAATATCCCTAGACCGTGTTTGGTTCCTTCACACCGGAGACTCCAAGAATATCGGAGATGTACGTCAACAATGTTACATTTCTCGAAGACGACATGATGTAAGAAGAAGGAAATAACTGGGCCCTACACGTCATTGCTCGCATCAAGGATTGAGTTCAAAAGGGCCCTCATCGATACGGGGCGTCCCGGATGACAAGCCTAAAGGTTTTCTTATTGATGATAATAATGATAGTGACAATATCGAGATTGATGTTAGTGATGATATCGATGAATTGTTTTGTTAGGAAGCAAAGATATCCACGGGGCGGGGTTCATCCTATTGAGATATTCACACGACAAGAGGTACCGGATTTTCTTGTCCTTAAAGGGAAGGAAGGCCGGATATCTAAATTATGAGTTTAATGGATCCGTTTTAGCAAAGATGGATATTTCTCGCTTATTAGAAAGACCGATTTGATATCACCTTTCGATTCGAATTAGCAAAAGCAATGTCTACTTGCATAATATGGATTCCAAACATGCATGATATGTATGTGAATGAGTGAATTACTTATCCCTCGGTCTATTAGTGAAATATCTCTTGGGGATTGTGAAAGATGCTCCACTAGAATTATATATATCATTTTACCCATATATAGGTTAATATTTGGAGTAACTTTGGTAAACAATTTTTATCGGGATTCTTAAACAGGACAACAAGAAAAAAAGAACAAACTCTAACTTAATATTTGGATAACAAAATCCTAACAAAATAGATTCAATAAAATAATATGGTATAAAGCCAAACTTAATTAAAAAAAAAAGAAAACAAATTAAAAATTGAAATATAGAAGTTTACGAATAATAATAGTTATAGACCACCTAAATATAATTTATTAAACCATCATCCATCTTACATGTATCAAATTTTTGAAATGCGAAACCTCTTTTAAAACCTACGTTATCATTGACATTTATTATTATAACCAGGACCTCCATAGTAAAAACCGTATCCATTTGTATCATGGTGGTTGTTGTCAATTGCCAAGTCTATAAAGAGTCTGGATTTGTAATTCTTATACCCACATTTTCTGGATCCTTGCTCACGTTGTGTTCATTAACTACTTGGACCCAATTAAAATAACTCGATGTTTTCAATCATTTCGAAGGAAAATGACCGCTACCCATTTGTGTCGAAGTATGTCGTCCTTTACTTTTGTTATTCTGATTTCACCAAAAATGTATTTTTGTTGATGTCTTGAGATAATTTTGTGAAGAGGGAACTTGGATAATATCCGACCGAATTACCTTGTACTTGGACCCACCATTGTCCACCAATTTGGTCCCGCCAAATTATTCAACATTATATATAGATCAAAGTTGGCAATGAGTATAAAATTTGATCACTTGTATCTTCTTACCTTGTGAATACCGAAGGTTGCATCTTTCTGGACGCCATTAGAAGTGGATACCTCGGTGAAACTACCACCAAGCAGAAACGTGCGCTCCGCACAAAACCATCACATAGGAGGTCGTAGCAACTCGTGTTGTCTATCCGTCGCTCTAGAAGAAAAGAAGTCAATTGGTTTGATCTTTTTAAGAAAAAGATATCAAACAATAATATATGAACTTGCAAGATGTCCTTGTCCACTAGGGACATTCCGTATAACGAAAAGGGTAATAATACTTACGGCCCAAAAGTATAAAAAGAATCTAGGTTGGTCGTCCTCGTATATGTGTCGGTTCACCTAATCAAAAAAGATAAAACTCAATGGTGCCAAATAAGAGATATATTTGGTTGTATATAATATATGGCATATAACTTACTATCCATCCGGCCAATGGTATTTTTACATCATCATCACGGCCGTAACCCAGATTTGGGATACACTTATTTCAGCAGTGTTTCCATAATCGTTTTCCAAATATTTATTTTTGCTTGCGCTCCAAGAAAATTTCCAATCACCTCGATTACACATATCTTGTACAATGTATTTATGCATATACAAAAAAACGTTTCGATTATTATTTGTACAAAGAGTAAAGTAAAGTAAACTAATAATAACAATATATGGTATGTGATTATGTATACCTCATGGCCGCTTCAATGCCGTTTGATCGTGATGCATTCAGATTTTTGTAAGGTGATAAATTTGGATGATCATGTTTACGCAAAATTTTGGATTGTAATTTTTTCCTTTTCTCCGTATAGGGATAGTTCCTTCCTGGGACATGATCCATATTTCTCGCCAAGTTTATTTGAAGGTTAAGCGTCTTGAAATTATTTGATTTCGTTTCTTCGGGGTATGAATTTGGTTTCATTTTGTTTCATAACAATAAAAAAATAGAATAATTTTGTAAGAGTTTAATATAAAAGCATTTATAGATATTATCAGAAAATATGTATATATATTGAACTGTATTTTTGTGATTATGAAGCAAAGGATGATTAAGACTAGGTTGTTTGTAAATATCATAACAATCGATGATCTCGTTATTTTCCATCTGCAAAATAAAAAAATAGATACATCCATAAACATAAAGATAATCTATATACACATTAATGCATGTACAAATAACACTTCACCTTAATAGTTTTTATTATTGCTTTGTTCACCACATCTGTGGATCGTTCTTCCTTCAACTAATTTTTCATTAATGATTATCATTATGAATAGCTAAACCACGTTAAGCCAATAAAGTTCGACATCGTCAATGAGTACTTTTCTTTTTTGAAGAAGGGTAATGAAAAAGATTGATTAAAAGATTATATAGACTTCCTCGCCATTAATATTATAATATTTGCAATTAATACTATAATATTTAAAAGAAATGTTAATATTATAATATCTGCAATGAATAAAAATATTTGGAATTAATACTAAAATATTTGCAATGGATAAAAATATTTGCAATTAATATTATAAGTTGCTTGAGAGAACAAAATCTAATGAGCAATTAATATTATAATATTTTTAATTAAATTTCGATTAAATATTATAACGCTATAATATTTGTAATTAAATTTAAATTCTTTACCTTAAATCCATTAATATAATACCAGTATAATATTTACACTTTAATTTCAATTATGTTTAAAAGATCTTTTCACCTTAAATCCAATCCAAAAAATTCAATATATTATCGTCAATTATGGCATTTCTCTTGAAAAATTATCCAAATGTCCTAAACTAAGGTGTAAATAATACCAAAAATACTGAACATGCCTATACTCACCTGAGCTTGCTGCATGTACCGAATGAGCCCAAATCCTATTGCAACCCGTCACGAGACGCCTAGTTTGGTCCAGTCGGTTTAAATGGCCAGAGTTTTCCCTAAAAATATAATAGCATGGCCTCCGGTACTGTAGAAAGAGCCCGGCCCGGGTATCCGTTAAATTTTTTAAAGGTTTTTGTAGCGCCCCTAAGCTCAGCAGCTGACTAAACCAAGAATTTAATTAAATAAAGAGGCACTAACGAACTAAATCAAATACTTAAGCATTCAAATAGGAAATATCTACTACAACTTAACCCAAAACTAGCCCCGCTCCGAAATATACATATATATAAAATCTCCTCTCAAATCAAAGAGTATAAAACACATTTTGGCTAAGTTAGCCTATGTAAGTGGTGGTTGAGATTTACTCTCCCAATACATAAATTTATGGTTGTAATTTCTTCCATTAAACTATCATTTAATGACCCATTAAGCAAAATCTAATATAAGAAATGATTAATCTAATAAATGCCTATCTAATTAGTGTTTCACACTAATTGGTGATAATAAATAATTTATTAATTCCTCATAATAATGTTTTTTCACTAATTACTCATAATAAAGGATCTATTAATTTTTTTCATTATAAATTTTCTCTTAATTAAATTAATAAATTTGTATCTCCATTAATAAGTAATTTTAGATTAAGGATCTAGAATTTAAAATTGAACATTTTGAGTAAGAAAATTTTAAGTATTTGTGTCTCTAATGGCATAAGTAGTGTTGTGAACTTCCGTGCATGGTTTAATTATTGTATCTCGATGCATTTGTTTGTTTTCATGCACTCTATTATTTTTGGAAACTTCTCTACGGGTTGTGGTTGCTCACCCCTATTTCCTCCTTTCCACAGAGAACGCGAAGAAAGGCTATCGATAAGAAATTATTATATACTACGGAGATTTGGGTATCACGTTTTAAATTTAATCGAAGCGTTATTTTGTTTTAATTTGATACTTCTTATTTTATAATTATTATTTGAAAGTTTTCTAATTTTAAAAGTAAGATTACACTTCATTTAGTAAACTTAATTGAACTTGAATTATGAAATCTTTTAAAACGAAAAATCTAGTCTACATGAGTGGCGGCCCTCGAAATTTGGACTTGCTAGCTGGATCGGACCCGACCCACAAGGTCGAACACAAATCCCGCTAGAAGTCCGGGAAATCGGTTGTCACACGCCACCACTACAAAATCACATGATACCATCTGTTTCCACCCCCGCATGATTGCGCGTGCTTTTAATTTTTAATCACAAATGTCATGTATAAAGCTTAGATTGAACAAACTTAAGTCTTCAATTAATTTTTTCTATTTTTTGTTGTTATTATATTCTCTTTTATAATGAAATCTAATACATTTTATTTTAATATACTAAAACCATTATTTGGCTAACTTTGCATGTGTTAGTGGTGGTCAGATTTGTCTTAGGAAAGATAAATCAATGGCCATGATTATCCAGACCATACACATTTTTGCACGTGTGCGTTAGGTTTTAGGGAGATGGATGAGTCAAAGTGGGTTCTCAATCGTTTTTACAGTACCCAAAATCCTTTATCCTAGAAATCTTGATACCCCAAGCTTCACCGTAGCAAGCCGCCTTTGCTCCCTGCGGCGTCAATCTCCAACCATATCTGCCCATAATACTAGAATCATCCGCGCTGAAGATGAGACTGTGGACGATAATGATCCACCTCGCAAGAAACTCTGACTTTAGAAGATTCCCGAAGGTTTCTCGGCATATATCATTGCCGAAGATTAAGCATTATGAAGCCTTGCACCAAATAAAACAATAATTGAGAATAATATATCATGTATCTTTGTATGTCTGCATTTTTTTTTTTGGTGTGTTTCCCTTTTAGCATTTTATTCCAGTATGTTTCCCTTACTGCATGTTGTTGATGTGTAATTTCCTTTTCTTTTTTTTTGCATTTCAGTATTAGTCCTTTTGGTCAAGATCTACAATAGCGTTGGTGGATCTCGATTTATCCGTCATGCGTAAGTGATGATATGATAATCTAATTTATGTTCCCAATCTTGATCTCGAATCCATAGTGGTTATGACAATGGCATTACCAAGCTAACGTATTTCAACTTCCTAAGCAGATAATTTCACTTTTGGAAAAAATTAAATGAAGAAGGTTGCACTTTTGGTAAATAAATTAATCAATCAAATACGCCAGCTAGCAAATGTTATGGTTTCGGATAATGCACCCTGACTTATGTGTTTTACTCTACAATTGTTCGGTTTTCTTGAATAGGTTATAATGTCTTCAGGTAAATAATGAAAAATTAAACAATTTCATTACAATGACCATCACGAAATTGGAAGATCAGTTTATTTATAATTTGCTCTTTCCGAGTATACAAAAATACCGGAGGTAGTATAAATTAAAAGAAGCGAAACTGCGCCAATTGGTCACCTGACTTCTCCACATTGAAAAAGACAAGAAGATTGTTATACCGTACGCCTACGAAAGAGGTTGACGATTCTAAAGGCGACAATGGGCACTTATTTTCAAGTGTAAGAGATGACCGGATTGTATGAGCGACTTTACAAAGTAAGTATATGGCCTTATTAAACATCTCAGTAACAAAAAATATGTACTCGATCATTGAAAGATGCAATGATAATAAGGGAACTTCGATCTTGCCTCCCCAATTACATATTAGTCGGTTTTGAAATTTCTCTCTCAAAAAAAATACATATTGCGATTAAGCCGCATACCATCGACCATAAAAAGCCATGCAATTAATGTTACGGCAAACGCTGCCAAAGAGGCTGACGATTCTGGAGGTGACCATATCCACTTATCTGCCAAAGAGACTTCGCAACATAAGAGTATATATATGGTTCTACAAATCAAGAGATATATTTCCAGAAGTAAAATTTCAATAGGATATGTTCCAATAAGTAAAAAAAGGTCCGAGAAAGTTTATATTATGTACAGATTTTTTAAATGGGAAATGGGGAAGGAAGTAGAAAATCACTTAGGTGAACTTATTTTTTTTAATTTAAGATATTAAACGCATACAAACTCCTTTTAAAATTATTTGTAGTATATATTTTTTCTGAATTTTATATAGCTACAACGCGTATAATTTTAGAAAGTTTCTGAAATAATGGAGTGTGTTAGCAATATTAGTTATTTACCTGATAGAACAGAGAAAACAAAACAAGGAATATCCCTACAATATTTATGACCAAGCCAAATTTAACATACACTGACCATACGGAGTTGATAAGTATTCGAGATACATTTTATACGACATTAAAAATGAACCAACATCAAGGCCTCGTGCCGTTACGGCACGGGTTAAGGGCTAGTAATACATATACAATAGTGATTTGGTTTACAAAGAATATGCAACATAATAAACATACAGAAGTTAATCATCTAGCGATAACTCAACACTTGAAGCTTTTTTGCGCTACTCGATCTCACATCAAACCGAAAGTGGGAATAATTAACATGAAACTTCTAAGTAAACATATGTAAGATTTGGAAACATTACATGTTTGAAAGATTAAACAGTGACCAAGTCAACTGAAATAAACAAACAAGTATATGGACAAACTCCTTCTTCAAACAATGTATGAAATATTGAAGCCCACTTCCACTCCGATTAGTAATATTGAAGCCCACTTCCACTCCGATTACCATAAAAGCACTAGATATAAATGCGAAGGAGCATATCCTATACACCACAAGTGGAAATCCTTATTTCCCATAACAATTCAAACAAAAAGACAAGTACTTTCCAAATTATGGAAAGATTTGCAGGAATCAATGTAATTATCGTAATGCAATTTAAACAAATCATGAAATGCACGAACATACAATGCATGAGTTTATTAAGCATAAACTTTTATAAAACAATAATAATGATTACAAAAGAGTCAAATGCATTCCCACACCTTTTGATGACAAGCCACGCCTACCTCGAGATCCAAGATCCACTGTTGTTTCATCCTTTGAATCGATCATTGTTATTAGCCTAACAGTTAATCATACAAGCACTCTAAGAGTTAAGCCAAAAGGCTCGCACAAGAATCATACAATTCTATCTAATGGTTCTAAGCCCATTATGGTATCTTATTCTCTATCCTTAACATAACTAAGAGTTTACTAATCCAATTAGATTGATTATATAATCTAAAGCTAAGTCTTATGAATATCTACAACTTTGTAGAATAAACCAAAGGCTAATTCAGACCATAAGAGGTCCAATTCAACTATATACGATAATTATTCCTAAGCCCAAGTTCTCTAAACATGCCCATTAACCAAAGGCCTAGTCCATTCGAAGTCAACTAACGCCCCTAACGGTCAAACCGAAGTCACAGGTCAACTTCAACAGTGCACGTCTAAGTCCGATCAACGGTCAAAGTCCGTGGTTAATGATCAACGAGTTAACTCAGTCCAACCGAGTCGAACAGGAATCGGTGAGTCAACGGATCTGACTCAGTCAGATTAACTAAGTCAGCTAAATATAACGAGTCACACTAAATAAGTTCAGTCATACAAACCAAAGGCTGACACAGCTGCAATTCTAACTTAAGTTCAACTTCAATCTAATAAAGCATAAATTCAATCATTCAAATAACTTCAAATTTGAATTACAATAACAAACTATGCCTACCTCGCATTGCAGACTTTTCCAAGCTTTCACTGCTAGCACTAACTATAGTCCTACAACTCCCATTATCAACCCCTTTCTCACAACACTTCAATTCTAATCAACCCCATCTCCACACTCAGCAGAACCCATCAACAGTTCTTGTAATCCACACACCATTCATATTAGCAGCAACCATTGCCATCTCATCTAACTAGTCCTGGCATTTCAGTTCAGTTCCACTGCCTATCTCAAATTCTTAACTGCAACATCAACTCCACTTCAATCAATTCCAGTCAACATCCCAACACCAATAACACTACCACCATATATCCATTGCCTTGTAATCTCACGGAATTTCTACCACTTATAATTCTTAATCATTATCTAACACTTTTACTTCAAATAACCTTGCACTATCAAATTGAGTCTCTACCAGTTCACTAACTTCAATCGCAACTCAATCAACTAACATCACCAACATACTAACACCACTAACCTACAACCGAAACTCCATTACAATATCCGCATCATTGTTTGATGTCAATGACCTATATCCTTAGTTGCAATATCAAGAGATTCATATCTTGTACACACCCACATCTCAACACGACTCGCTACAAAGATCACAATATCTTGAATCCAATTTAAATTCAGCAATCTAAAATCCACAATTACAACTGTCCACCACAAGTTACATCTTCACAAAAAGGGAATTACTCATTTCATTTCTAACACATACCCCATTGCGAATATTCCTTTAGTGATTCATGGATGGCTGAGATGTACTTTCACATCATCTATGGTTGAATTTCCTAAACATCCATCTAATTCTGTCCACTATAGACTTAACAATATTACCATCCCATCACCTTCCCTGTAACTCACTTCTATCCAATACTAAGAGTAATTCATGTATCATCTTAACATTTACTCATACTTTGTATCTCAATCACAAGCTTAAACTACAACCACAGTTCCATTGACAATCAAATAAACTTAATGTTGATTGAACATAATAAATCCACTCAGATAACTAAGAAAGAACCATTACCTCAAAATAGTTTCAAAGCCTCCACCATCCACTCATATCCCCTGAACTTAAAAACCATACTCATAGTCTTCAACACCATCACCGATTTTTTCGTAAACCCTAAATAATCCTCCAATCAATACTTCTTTGACTCGAACCCAAATCAACAATTAAAATCCTCAATTAAACAAACCCATCTTGTAATCTGTCTAACTCTTCTTAATCCTTACTCGAATCGAATTCCAAATCAACTTACGTAAAACCCTAACTATTTGATTCATCTCGATTCAACTTCAGAACAACTCCAACTTCGATTAACTTCACCCCTTTCCTAAATCAACTAAACCCACTCATTAAATACTTGATTCCATCTTCAATTTCTCATTAATCTTCAATCAATATCAAAACTCGAAACCCTATCTTCTAATTCCTCCTCCTTCAAATCTAATCATCAATGCACAACGACACCATCACTAACAACTACTCCTTGATCTGTTCCACCTTCTACTGATCTCAAATCCTCCATTTAATCTGGCCGAATTCTCCAGAGAAGGAAGAATGGGGGAGAAAAAAAAAAGGAAAAAGAAGAAGAAAAGAGAAACCGAAGAAGAGAAATGGTCTTATCTTCGATCCGGGATTAGATAAAACCAAGGAAATATTTCTAGGACACCCACTAGCTTAGATACCAAGTGTCAGGTGTTCCATCAAAAGCATTTTTCTGAAAATGACGATTTTAACCTTCGTACGAAATTGACGATATCTTTTCGTCCGGATATCCGAATGACACGCTCGAGTAGTCCATTCCTTGTAACTTTTCGAGATCTATCTAATGATAATAGTTTCGTATCTAAATCGTTGTTAAATTAATTACTAATAATTAACGTTCGTGTTAAACTAATCGAGTCATTATCGGCTAATTCGTCACTTGACCGGCCTAATAGCGTTGGACGAGCTTGAGGTCCTTAAATTTTTTGTTCTAATGTTAGAGCAACATTGTCAGTGTATTTTGATTATATTTTTGATTAAAATTATTATTTTTATTTCTATTTTACATTTAGAAAATTAATTATTTAAGATTATATGAACTTACAAGTTTAAATCGCACAATTCGCGAGCTAGTTTGTTATTATGATTCCCCCAACGATTGTCCTTTCTAGAGGCTTGACCTCCCTAGATTACACATCTTGTAAATAACTTTCGATCGAAATTATTAATCGTGAATTAAATGTCATATCCATCTTTATGCATATATAGTCTCTAATGCATCTCCCTTGTTACCCTTGTGTAACAAAAAGTGGAGTTATGATCAAGATCAGTGTCTACACTAAGACGACTAACGTGAATCGATCAAGGATTGTTAAAGAATAAACCAAGATACTATGAAGACAACAAAAAGGGATCAACTATGAAAGTTGATACGGTCGAGTGGATCAACATGTGTTGTTGATACAATGTGAAGAAGTCAGTATGGATCAACTATGAGAGTTGATCCAATATGGTCGGGTCAACTAGGACAGGTTGACATGAAGTTAATGCCCTCACTCAATTGGTAGACTACTATAGGACCACCTACTCATGGTCAATAACACCATTGGGAGACATTGATGAGTATCCCAACAAGGTTTGATAACCATACCTTTCTTTTTCAAATGCTTTAACTTTTTGCATTGTCACCATTTTCAAGTATTTTTGTTTTGAGAATCTTTTCAATAATAATATTATCTACTTTTGTCCTTTTACTTTATTGTATTTTTTTATTATTATTATTCTCTAGATCTGTGCATTTAAAGTATACTAACCCTAACCTTATTTCTTTTGCAGACTGGTATCAAGATTATACATCCACACAGATTGAGAGATAAGGGAAGACCTTGTGTCAAAAGAAAGAAGTCCTGGTATGAGAAGAACAAGACGCGCAAAAGAGTAACAAAGTGTAGTGTATGTAAAGGTATTGATCATAACATCGTAACCTTCCAAGGTCCTCCAGTTGGATCCAACCCCAAGAAGAAAAGGAGTGAGAATGGAGTGTTTGTTAATGGGGATGATTTTTGTATTATCGCGCATCAACAAAGAAGATGAGGAAGGCCTTGTCCGCACTAAATACCGCATCAACATCTGCATCAAAGAAAGCAACATCATCTGCATCAAAGAAATCAGCTGAGGTACCACCATTGTCAAATGGCAAAGCAATTTCTTACTAAAAGCATCTACTTCTTCAATGGTTCCCAGAAAAGGGCAAGACAACTGCACCATCCTCCTCCATCGCACCCAAAAGGAAGGTAACACATCCATGTACTTCTTCTACACCTTCATCCGCCTGTTTTAACCCGGACTTATCATGGTATCAAGTTAATATTTCTAGCCAGACAATCAATATTTCGAGCCACCATCAAAAAGGATTAGAAAACCTAACTCTAAATATCAAGAATATCATTTGGGTTCTTGTTTTCCCTTATTTCTTTTAGCATTTCTAGACTTATGAACTTGTAATGACAGAGATAGTACTATTCAGTTCTGTTTTATGAATGTTGACAATATTTTGTTTATGGATCTATGGTTTTTAAAGTATGCTAGATAGTACTACTCGATTTCGCAAACTAACATTACATTGATAGATCCTTCCAATTTGTTACATTGCTTTTGTTTACATGAGTTAACTTCTAATTCTGCACTTTACCTTCACTTTGTCTTTAAACTGTGCACAAATTTGATCTTTGAAATTATAAAATTGCTTTTGTTTTTCCACAAAGATAAGCACGTAAACCCATTGAAATCTTCACATGTTTGGCATTTTAGGTAGCCAATACCATAATTCCAAGATGTTTTGAGCTATGTTTAACATACTCACCTTAGTTGAATTGCATTTGGGGTTGATACAATGAGTATGTGACCAAGGACAATCAGCAAATTTGTGATCACCAACACAAGATTTACAACCTCCTTTGTACCGAGGTGCCGTGGTTTTAATAGCATCATCAAACCATTCAAGTATGAACACATAGGATTAGAGCAAGAGAAGAATTTCTTCCCCGAATTAGCACCTTCTTTGACCTTTAAAAGTTTCTCAATACCATTACAAGGAACTAATTTACACCTATTTGTAGATCCAAGGACAATCAATCGATTGATGATTATTTTCGTTGCACATCTCACATTCCCTAAATTAAGAAAAATTAAAGTGACATGGATAAGATACTAACCCCTAACTATGTTCTTTGACAAATTCTTGAAATTGAACTTACCATTTTCATTTTCTCACTTGAGCTAGCAGCCATTATGAAGAAAAAAAGCCAACATACTAATTTAAGGTTGTGAAAATTCCCTATTTATATGAGGCAAAGCGAGACAAAAAATTGACCGTTGTTACAACGGTGAATCTCTAAATCTGGCTGGATGCCCTAACGGTCGAAATCAGAGCCGTTGATTTGACCTTACGTTACACGTGTCGCAATCTCTAATTATAGGACACGGTGGTCATTCTCTTAAAAAAAAAAACCCATTTGGTAAATATAAACAACCAAATCTCCAGCCGTCCAATTAATAGAATATCCACGTGTCGCAATCCTAGTTAATAGGACATGCTGGTCATTTTAGAAAAAGAAATGTCCATCTTAGTAAATAGAAGCACCTCATCTCTAGTCGCCCAATTATAGACTAGCCACGTGTCGCAATTGGGGCATGTGATCGAATTACAAAAAGGGTATAAATGAGATTTTTGGCACGTGCGGGGCCACATGCTTAATTTGTTTTGACCACTTAACCATGTCGACGGAAAACTTAAAAGTTTGGGGCATTTTGATTCCGTTTTGGGGCATTTTGATCTTTTGCCTAACGTCCGGGGCATTTTCACAACTAGTAGTCCAAATTGGGGCATTTTGCCACTTAACCCATCTTTTTATACAAATTGACCAAAAGGATGTCCTTTGCAATCTTTCTGTACACGATGACCAACAGTAGCGTCTTTTCGTTAATCGGAACAAACATAACGAATAGTGTCTTTAGCGTAGATCCGTGTCCTTTCGTAAAAGCAACCAATCCTTTCGTAGCTTCCCACGTGTCTCATCTTTATTGGAGAAAATATCGAGGTGTTGTGGTTCTCCGCCATGTCGCAAAATCATTCCCTTTATATTAAGAAGAATTGATAGTTCATTGATCTTCAAATTATAATTGAAGTTCGGTTGTTAAAGAATTTTGAAAATTCAAAACCCAAGCCCGTTTGGCCTGCTTGGCTTGGCCCGATTCGTTTATACAAGAAACATGTTTTTGGGCATGCCAAAAATTACCGGGCATACTCAAGGTTCTGGCCTGATAACATATTTTGCTTACAGGTTCGGTTCTGATAACTTTAAGCCGAACCTAGACAAAATGTATGCCTAGAAAGAATTTCGTATGCCCAAAACAACTTTTCTTATAGAAGGGGCTTTAGGACAAGTTTTGGGCCTGAAAATAAGTATTTCGGCCTCGGCCTGCCCCGCCTGACGAGCTTTTGGGTAGCCAATTATGAGGCACATGGCATGGCCTGTGGTAGTAATCGGGCCGGGTTGCCTGGCCTATCCCAATTTTACACCCATATCCTAAACTTCGTATAAAAGTGGCCTTCCCTTTGGGACACCACAAGTAGAGGTTCCACAGAGATCTGGTGTAGGACGTACCTGTTCTACAATCCTAGACAGACAACATGTTTGTCCTGGGAAATAATTGGGGTATATTTCTTGGATTTCTAGTATAAACTGTACCATTGTACCATCTAGGGAGCATTTTAACCGTAATCTGCGGATTTAACCGACCAACCGTATGTGTAGGATGGATGCTCGACCGTTCGCTAATGGGGTGGATGCGGATGTAATTTTGAAATCCAATAGATTACGGATTGACCCGGATGCAACCTTGAAAACTGCTGGACATCCATACCCGTAAGGTTAAGGGCTTATATAGTTTCCAGATAATATGGATAGTCTTAGAATTTTTAGGTGTTTGCTTCGAGTGTTGTCCATGGCATTTCTATATTTATATACATATATAAAATGTGTAGGTTCTATAAGAAGTCATCTATATAAACCTATTCTTTCATTACAAATTTTAACTAACACATATCCATTGATATCCGCACTCAATCCGTTCATCCGTGTATCCATTGGATGCAAATACGTTGGATGTTGGATTGGATGCGGATGCCAAATTTGAAATCCGTAATGTGGATTGGATGCAGATGAGGTCAAAACTGTCCATCCTGGTCCATGCTCACCCCTATAATACCATCCCAAAAGAAAATATAAAACTGAATTATTGGGTAGATCAGATCCCACAGCCCAAGTAGTAATGTTTCACCTGGAAATCCCATTAACATGTGCCAGATGGATCGTGTGTATGCCATTTTCGAGTCCACATTTATTTTATTTTTTTATCTGTCAAAAAGGATAATTCATTGAAAGAAAGTACTTAGGGGTACCTTAACCCTATAAAGACAACTAGAAACAAAATGAAAACCGACATGGGAGTCAAACCACCAAAAGAACAAATTACAAGAGCAAGAGTAGACTAAGCATTCTTGAAGCTCCATGCACTTTCAAATGGACGATAGAAATATGAATCCCATAAACAAACTACCACTGCCCATAGTAATGATGAAGTTGATGCATCTTGAGCTGCAAAAAGAAAATCAAACAGATGCCCGCCGATTTCGATATTGCTCAAATGTGGTGGCACTTTATTTGCACCAGACTCATATTTTTCTTGCATTTCTTTCAGAAGATCTTGCATCCAAAAATCAATCAAGCAAACTGGCCCTTGCATCGACACCAATCGCATCTTACTTAGCTTCACACAGTCACCAAGCGTCTTGACCAACCGAGAAACTGTGAATCTAGCTTTGTGGAATGCAAACAAGCAAGTCAATTGCGCGGTTCATTAATCCCACATTAAACATATTATAATCTTTGTTGAACTCCCCGAGGAGACTTCTCACTCAAATATGGACCGAGGAATACCTTCTGCGATGTGTCGAGATTCATGTAGGCATAGATACCTCAAACGCATTGGTTTGCCGGATATTTTTGATGGTAATAGGGGAAAAGCCACTTGTACTATAGGGAAAGCTGGGCTTGTTTTAGTGGCAATGTTGACTTTAGTCAACACTGGGTGGATTTAAAAAAGTAGCTTTCCCGTGGATATTTTTAATTTTGATTTCTCGTATGACCTTAGCCTACCTTAAATAACTTCTCGGTTGGACGCCACACTGTTCAAATAGCTTACGTGCAGGAGCTCAAACTCAACAATGGAAACCAAATCTAAGAGATAAATTTGGCTTTTTTACAGATGACTCAACAATGGAAAATACAGCAAGGTGTGAATTTTAAGGCACTTACAGCATATAGAACTGCAACTAACTCATCGTTTAAAGCCCAGACGGCGTTTCCTTTGATTTAAAACACTCCAGCAATAACCATTAAGATTTCACCATTAAGGTATGAGTATGCAGTCACTAATAGATGCCGACTACGAGTATCATAAAATATGCTAGATCCTGCAATAAAATTTATATACACAGAAAAAAATTAGAGGGAGAGGAGGAAATGAGAAGCAAGAACAAAGACCAAAGCATTTCTGCTCCAGTCAACACGAGCCAATAATGCATTTTCTAATCGGTAAAATTATGCGTTGGCAACACAAGCGAGAAGAAGAGGCAAAAAAGACAAACATAACAGGACTAAATAGACTCAAAATAGCAAAAAAAAAAAAAAAAAAGAAAAGAAAAGAAAAAGATACTCGATTTGGGATCATAAATAAAGGGTACATTATTTATATGTCCCTACTTTTTACACCCAATAAATACGCCTTATAGAACAATAAATATGTCCCTATTTTTTTATAACCTTATCCATTTAATATTAGATTACCTTAATTATCTTCACCCATATAATATTTTTCTTTATTTTAAATACAAACAAATTTCTTCTTATACCACTTCACCACCACCACTAGCACCACCACCACCACTAATATTTCACCACCGCTCCTTCACCACCACCATTACATCACCTACAGTCCTCCTCCACCACTAGTCCGTCTCCGCTCGCGCCACCACCACCACCGCCACCGCCGCGCGCCGCTGCCGCCGTTTTTTTTAGATATTTTTGATCAACAAGTAGTTGATCCAAATAAAAATAGAACCAATAAAGATTTTGATTCAAAAAAAGGATCACGTAAGAGAAGGATTCAATTTAGTGGATAAACTTCATTGTTGATCCACTAAAATTGGATCATCAATGAAAGTTGATCCATGTAAAATTGATCAACAATAAAAAGTTGATCCATGTAAAATGGAGTGAACTTGGCGTGAGTCGAACACGCATCATCCGGGACATGGAGTCAACCATACCATTGCACCACAAGTTCAACATTGGAAGAAATTTACATGATTTAAACTACAAAGCATGAGTTCTAAAGAATCAACAAATGAGTTGATCCCATATAGATGGATCAACAACCATAGTTGATCCAGAAAATATATGGATCAACAACCATAGTTGATCCAATATCACACCTGCTTCAACCCGCATAACCACCCATATTTCATTAAATGTAGCTTCATAAGCACCAGCGACTTCCAAGACCAGCTTCAAAACCAATGTCGACAACTACAACAACCGAACCACCATTCTACTACTATTTCCATGACTAATTTTCTTATTCGTACCTCTCCACCATTACCGCCACTAACAGATCACACATCTCCAAAGACCACCACCACCACCAAAACAACCAGAACCAAAATCCAACACCAACTTCATCATTCCAACCAAAAACCACTACATGGATCAACAACCATAGTTGATCCAAAATATATGGATCAACAACCATAGTGGATCCAATATCACTGTCTGCAAATGAGATAAACAACAAACATGTTTGTTTGGCTTGCTGTAACAAGTTTAAAATCCATCAGTAGCATACCTAGTAGTAATTTCAAACTTAAACATTTAGCAAACTTATCATTTCCTATGAATCTATATAACCTCTAGATACAAATGCTTGAAGGTCAAAATTTCTTAAACTAGATCAGTTTGTTTCATCTATAAGTTGATCTTGTCATTTCCGTATCTTTGTATCCCATCATTTTAAACGTTTGATAAAATAAGATATCCACTCTGCTTCCTGTATCTATCAACGTTTTATCAATTGCCCAAACATCAGATATATTACTTGTGTCAGTACTTTCTTCTCGCACTGGACAAGAATTACCAAATCTGATCTGTTTGTTAGGTTTTCCTCGAATTTCATCTGCTGCAAAACGTAATCTTTACCTTTTCCCATTCTTTTTAATGGTAACTCTTCTACTATTGTTTTATCTTTTTTTCCTTCATGATTTCGTTTCTAGAATTCTGCCACTTATTCCTTCTTGAAATTTCAACAGAAATCAATTATTTTATTAAAAATTACATTGTAATCTCTGTCCTTCTCCATGTATTGTGATTATTCTTGTTATTGTTTCTTTGCACCGTCTCCATGACTTCCCGGATCTCAATTTCTCAAAATCTATGAATTAATTCAGGATTTAACCTCCAAAAGCTGTTT
Organism: Papaver armeniacum; assembly: GCA_023531295.1. Classification (NCBI taxonomy): domain Eukaryota; kingdom Viridiplantae; phylum Streptophyta; class Magnoliopsida; order Ranunculales; family Papaveraceae; genus Papaver; species Papaver armeniacum. The sequence goes on from JAJJWW010004106.1 coordinate 22,785, forward strand.
TCTAATGCCAAAAATGTAGTCGTCAAAATATGACAACCACATCCCAAGATTATCTAGACACAATTCTAAGTAACCATTATGAACATTCTTATTAGAATGTATTATTTAAGAGAATTACAAGATGAGATGAGTATTACAACCTTTTACTAGCTCTCAGATTTACTTCCTCTCCTAGTTTCTTGTCTAACACTTACTAACTGGTCTCTCCACATGTGAATATCTCTCTTCCTTTATATAGGATTTCTCATAGTGGATGACAACTAAGAGATCCACTATTTTCGGAATGACCGTATGTTACATTTAAGCTCATACACTCACTCATTCTCGCACAGATCATACTTCTCGCATAGAACATCACATCTTATCCGTGACTTTGCTGAGGTCATCCAATACGTCATCTCGGGATTTGTCATGTGCGATGGAATTCGCACAGAGATCATTAATACTTCCATATAATTTGCTATGTGCGATATTCTATTCCTACAGATCAAGATCAGATCAACAAAGGTTAAAATCAGATCAACAAAATCACGATCAAGTTAACAAGGTTACGATTAAGTTAGAATGAGAAGATGGGAAGGTGCGAAGAATGATGAGAGTAGTGAGAAAGAGTGGTGGACTGTTAAAAACAATGAAGAAGATGCAGCAGCAGAAGAAGTTGTAGAGAAAAGGGGAAAAGAAGGAGAAGGTAAAAGAAGAAGATGAATGAGGAGTCAGTCATAGGATATGCTGAAGTTGCATTACATTTGGGAAGTGTACATTGGTAATCTTTCAGATGTGATGGAAGATTTTTAGTTCGAGTGGGTCGTGAGTTTGGCATGGCTTGAGCCAAACTGTCTCAGGAGAGGGAGACGACACAGAAACAGTTTTATAAGATGAAACTGGGTTGTATATCAGATAGATCAGACTCAGGAAATGAAGCTGTAGTATCAGCTATAGAATGCTGTGTAGAGTTCGCATTTGTAGCAGTGCTGAATGTGGATTGATGATTAGATGAAAGACTATCAGGACTAGAGCTGTCGATTGGTGCTGTATAGCCTGGTGTGTGTCTTTGCACTGGTCACAAAGTTGAGTCTGGGAAGAAATTATCTTGTGGTGCAGTGTCACATGGTGTGGATACACGACAAGAAGGTGACTGGTCATAGTTCCCAGTCTTAAATGCAGGTAATGACTTAGCTTTATTTGAAGCTAGGATTGGCTCTTCCGCAACTTGAGTTCTCCGTTGTTAATTTGAAGGAATGTTCAATTGTAGCGTGCAGTTCCAGTATGCGGTTTTCTGTGGCTCTCTCTTTTAGGGGTCACTGAAACTAACCATCAAAATGATTATTAAATGAAAAAGTCATCCAATATGCAGTTTTCTGGCTCTCTCCGTTGTTAACTTTTTCTATTATTACTCACTGAATGGGTGTAAGATAAATGAGTATATGTATCTTTCCATTATAATTGCATTGGGATTTACTTTTAACTACAGTAAATGGGTGTTATTTATCGATGTGAATGCTCAAGTAACTGTTTTCATAACATTATACTATTTAGGTTTCACAAGAGTGTTTTGTCATGAAAGATAGACAAGGGCCTAATTTGAAACTAAATTATTCTATTGATTGATTCTCAGTCACTTCTTATGACAATGCAGTAGGTAGAGTTGTTCAAAGAAAATTATGGTCATCGTTATTGTTTGGTTCTCCAAGTATTTGAAGATGGACAATTTACTGATTCCCAGGTATTATTATTCTTAGTGTTCAATGTACTTTCTACCGACCAAAAAGAAATTTGGAACATATATATGTACTTTTTCTTTTGCCAAATTCTTGGTTGTCTTTATAGGGAAGTAGAGTATCATTCAAGCACGTACTCATTGGCATGACATCAAAAGTGGGTTATAGCACCATGGAAAAAGGTACGTAGAGTTCTGGATTCATACGACGATGGCAAGTCAGGATCATTTATAAAATTGATGGAAGAACTGATGGCCTATTTTCATTCATGCCATCCATTTTGGATCTCCTCTCTGCAGCCATACTGTTAACTCTTTGGATCAAGTTACCACAGCCTACACAACTATTAAAGACTTCAAAATGTAACTTCTCATTCTGTTATTATTATATTAAGCGTAAGACTTGCTTTGTGTCATCTTAAGTTGTTTAATTGATGTTTTTGTAGCAACATTATACTTCATTTTTTAACACTCTAGTTGTTTCATTATTAATCAGAACTAAGATAAAAATAGAAGAAGAATTGAATTTTACGTTCGGAACAACTTATTTGACCAAAACGTTTGATTTATTGTTCCATGCAATTACTAAAATGGAAATAATGAGAACTCGAGAGTTTATTTTTAGCAGTACTGAACTTTGATGGTCTAGTGACTCTAACGTGGGCCGGAGGCGACATCTCAATCCACGCCGCTGTCGATGATAACGATCCTGAAGTTGATGAAGTCGAACCTTCAGACGAGGCTTGTGCTGATGTGGAGCCAGGTGATCGACTTGGTGGCCTCCTTCGAATTACCACGATAATGATTGTTGATACCAGGGTTAAACACAACAGTGCTATGACCACCACACATATCACCAGCACCGTGGTTGATTGGTCCGGCGCTGGTGGTGTTAAGCTGAGTATGTCACCCGGCCGAATTGGAAGCCGGTGCTGATGATGGGGATTGGGAGCAGGGAGGAATCATGCTGTGGTGGTAGTGTATCTGTTTGTACGCCCTGCTGCGTGTTATGAGTTGTGGCTTGTTGGCTTGTTTGACACTTCTTTATATAGGCAATAACGATTTAATTACTGGACCTACTATCTGTTGACATGTAAATGTTAAGGGACCATCTCTCGTTACTGATTGATGCGCTGGGAATTTATTAAATATGAACAAAAATTTAATAAATATGCAGGCTCTTAAATTGACTAGCTATCTAGATAATTATTAATCTCACATTTATGACACAATTATTTCTCACATGTTTTCTCACTCGTGACTAACCCTTGGTAAAGAACAAAGATCAATGATACACACCGTGACTCCGCCCCGTGATATGTATCGAGAGGGATCTGACGGCCTAAATGTCACCCTCTCTGCATTGGGATAGGTGCGGGGCATGATATTAATGATATATGTGTCATATATTCGTGCCACTACATTCACAGCACCAGCACTGTAACAATATCTTCTAGTCTTCCTGTTTTGTAGCACTGCAACAATAAATTTTGGTCTTCCAGATTTGTAGTATACTTTGTTAGCTGTAACTTATCTTGATTACTTAGTCTTTGTTCTCCTACTTCATTGTAAACCCTACTGTAATTGTAACCATATATATCATTGAATGGAATAATATTCTTCATAGTTGTGAAAACCAAATACACTGTCTTCTAAAATTTTTACATGAGTGGCCCCAGCCCCCTCTCACACGTGCTCATCGCGGTACAAAAATCACGGTTGATCAATCATTTTCGAAGAACAAAATCCGAGTGAGTGAGACAGGACACCTTACCTTAGTAAAGTGTTACCCCAAACAGAATCTGTATTTAGACAGGACATCTTTTGTGAAAGGGCTAGTTTCGAATGGTGTCAAATGCAGTGTTGTTCATTTTGAGATTTCTACACGATCACAAGCTAAGTTGCATTGCTGCCATGTCGATTGATTAATTACGAGAGAAGTTCGATCGTAATTTTTCTTAATTCTACAAATAATCAATTTGTGATCAATTTACAATTTTTCTTCACTTTTTAACCCAACAGCTCCAGCATTTCCGAGTGAGGCAGCCATGTAAAGGAAACATAGAAGAACCCTAGCGGAGCATCAAATTAAAGGCAGAAAATACGGAAAAATTTAAAAACTTTTGAATTAAAAAGCAAAATAAAACAAAAACAATCTCAAATAAATGTTTGATGAATAATCAAAGCAATTTCTTCATGAACTTCGGCATAAAGGTGTTAGTACTAAATGATCTACCAAGAACACTTAGTTTACAGAACCATAAACTCATAATTAATCAAAGTAAATGAGAAAGGACTTCAGATTAACTTACGCTGCCATGCCCCCCTTTCCACGCCATCCCAAGGGAACACCCGTACCATAGGAGTTGGACCACTTGCTAAGGCTGGCCTTGCCCGTGATGAACGTTCCATATATTGACAACTTTGTAACCACCCCTGTGTCACGTGGAACAAAAGACTTCAGTAGTGCAAACGCGAACGATCCATCCCTAGTATTAAATTTGTCTTTGGTTGGTTGCTATATTATCCGTAAATAGAATTTGTATTCAGTAGTATAAACCCTATATTCTTCCTCTCATAGTCAGTATTATCAGCCTGGTTTAACTCCTCTAGGATCACCACACAAAAAACCAAAAAAAAGACTTGATTCAGAACAAAAAGCCTGGCGAACGATTATGTTGTGATGCTGAGGAGTATGGCTTGGTCCGTCACTCTATCAATCTCCAACTTTGATTTCAACAAATGTTTCTTCCACTTTTAACATACATGCATGGGAAATAATATTGTTCTTGTTGCAGATAGGTTCAACTGAATGGGTTGAAGAGAACAGGGAAATGCTAGCATCAAGAGCTGTTGCATATTTGAACATTGGCACTACTGTCTCTGGACCAGGATTTCATGCTTCTACAACTCCTAAGCTTGATGGACTACTCAAACAAGTTGCTCAACAGGGTGCAGCTAGAAATCCTTACTGCCGGGCATTTTTACAGAAAGTAGCAAATTGAGTCATCAAGAAAGGATCGGTCCCGAGCAATAAATATTTTGTTTCCCTCTTTTTTAAGGTTCAAAACCCGGATAATTCCTGGCAAACCATATATGATTCACGGTGTGGTTCCAAAGGCACCTCTACAGTAAGGCTCTAAATGATTGACTAGTGTCACTATGAGTTATTTCATTTTGGGTAGTATCTTGCTGCATCCTGGACTATGTTACACGGACACGCCAAGAAAGATGCCGTAACCATGTCGGACACACTTGCCGCCACGACACGGTTACAACACTTGCCGACACGCGATGGACACGCCACATCACATGTCGCACAAAAATCCATAAATGATTAATTGAACACTCTCAGACACACCATAAATGATTAATTGTGGCTTGGGAAATCAAAATAAACTAAATGTGAAGCCAATTTATTCTCTTTTTAGTCAAATCCAAGAATTATTCATGAAAAACTTTACCATTATTTCATAATTATTAATTTTATTTAATTAGCAATTAAGAATTTTCAAATAACAAGTTCTTATTTTATTAAGCAGATTGTTGTAAAATCTCATTTTACTGGTGGAGGTAATACATCTAACGTGTCCCCGTAACCCATTTTTTGGAGATTTGACGTGTCCCCGTAATCGTGTCGTGTCGTAACCGTGTCACGTGTCCGTGTCCATACAACATAGATCCTGGACTTTCTTTCGGCTTCGGATCGTCTGTGACCTACTTGGGTGTCTCCTTGAGTCTCACCAGTAATAATCCGCCATATGTCCAAATTAGTTTCTCATAAAAGAAGGGGATGTCACCGTTAGAAAAGAGTAAAAATCAAGGAAGAAAATTCAAAACAATAATGAGTCAAATCAAATTATGGATATTTTTACCGAACCTACTTCTTTACCAAAGTATATTGACAGCATCCATGGATTACAATAACTATAAGAAGAGTTGGAGGGAAAAATTAAAAGGAGAAATTGATTGAATACCTTGTCCTTTGGCTATTATATCAACGAAATCAAATGAGACCTTTATTTATACAATTTTAAGATGATCAAACCTTAAGAGTTATGGGTAGCAGTGGTAATTTCATTTCTCATAATCATACGAAGAATACGGAATAGTATTCCAAAATAACATAGTACGGGCAAATTAAACTGCATCCTTGTTTCACATAAGAAAATTACAAGAAGATGAAAAGCTAATACACCATCTATTTCGACCATAAACCACTGATATGTCTAATATAAGCAACTAATATTTGTAAAAGATCATCATTTCAAAAGGCACGGAACAACATTTCACAGCACAAATAACATCTAAAATTTTACTTGTGTGCGTTGTTAACTTAAAACTTCATCGATCAACAAAGAAATTACTGGTAGTTGATTAGGTCTTTCGCTCCTCGTCAATTTATTGGTCCCTGAAACATACATAAAAATATCATATAAGGCATAAGAATGATTTTTAAGAAAAGCATGTAATTTAATTTTCCATTTGGACGGTAGCACCCGGGCCCAGAATAATGCTGATCCGAAAAAGAGCAAGTTGGCTCTTTCTGACCTTTTTCCCAGAGTACACCTGATGAAAGTGATTTGGAGAGAGAACAAGGTGTCTAAAATAGAGAGAGAGAGTTTCAGTGAACACTAAATACGGGCTCAATGCAGCCGATCCCAGTTACCTACCACTTAAATACGGGCCCAAATGCGGCAGATCCAGTTTACTACTCTCAACATTAAACACTTGCCTACTCTATTTGCCACCCATACTTCACTAATTTCTTTTATTATAACTAGTATAACACGCACGGCGATCGCCTGCCAATCACAATGCGTCATGTAATTTTGTTATTTATGTGTAGTAGTCAACGTCAAAATCAACACTCGGTCAATGATCGGTGCAAACTCATTTCAAGCTAATATGCAAAAAGTAGTTAAACTAAACATGAACTTTCCATTTAATAATTTTTCTATCACAAATATCTGTTTACATCAAAAATGTGTATTCATAAACAAAAAGATTTATTTATATGCAACATTTTTTTGTGTATGTTCCTTTTTTTTTTTCAACTGTGCCTTTAGTCACTAATAATTTCGTGAATTTGTACGCCACGCCCCTGCGGATTTGTTAGAAGAAAAAAAACTGAACTCTTCATTCAACAATCTTTGAAATTAAGTTGCGATTCTACAAAAACACGCTGCAACAATTGCACTGAAAAAGAGTACAAAATGTTCTGATTTGTTTATCATTTTTTTGCTTCACTCGGATGAAACAATTGTACTGAAATTTCCATCTGCAAACACCATGTCAGAGGGTTCCTTGCAACCAGTAAAACAAAAGAATCGTTATTCTTATTAAAGTTTCTGGAGTAGCTTTGGTGGTTCTAGAAAAGCAATATTTGCAAGCATACACCACAATATCAACAAAGCCTATAAACCTACAATAATATAACATGTGGCACTTTAATCTCTAAAATGCAAGAACATGTATAGTAACCCATTCAACATGTTCAAGTCAAGTACTTCAATTACTAAGATGGATCTCTAAGACAGGCTTACTATGCAATTACAGAGAACATGTTGGATGGTGAAATTCCATTTACTTCGATAATTTACTTTATATCTTGTTCATGGGCTGATGGTCATCAATAATTTACAATACCTAGAAGGAACATTTGGCCAGAGTTTGGAACCCATGAAATGAACACATTGATTAATTTCATAAACACACTGACCTTATTATCCCAAACGTTGTATGCATTGTAAGGTGTGCAGCCATTTCTATCGCATTTCACAGGCGATGGTGGTGGCATGGCATTTGTTTAGATTATTACTGTTGCATTCCATGTAGACAAAATGAAACCAAAGAGTACTGACAGCCATAATCCAACGGAACCCATGCATGCAAATTTAACTACCAAATAACCAAATTTAACTACCAAATGAGGTACTACCATTTGGTTCAATTTAATCTTTTATTTATAGGGGCGACGACCGCCAAATCGAAATTACCGTCCATATAGTTATTGAAGATTTGACAGTTGCAGTTACTTTTAACATATTAGACGCAAATTTATGAATCCCATTGCAAGAAACATGACTCTAGAAATGGTGCGATAATCATCATCTGGCATGAAATATAAAGCACTATCTGGCAATTTTCCGGAACTTCAATCCCGCCAACTTAGGACATTCTACACTGTCGACACCAATCTCAGATTGTGGTTCTACTCACATGTAATAATCATCACCATACTACCACCCTTTAATTCAGTATAACACGTGCATATATGCAATTTGTAATCAGCTAAATTGAGACATTGTCATATTCACTATTTGGCAAGTTCAACCTTATTTCAACCAAGTTGAGACATTCTACTCTATCGATACCTTAATGCTAGTCAACTGATCTATTGATGATGTTCCACGCATACTAAACTGCCTACTTATTGAATCTGTATTTTGGTTTGTAATAAGAGTGGAGAAGTACTGGTTCCTCAACGTCAGATTCAATAAGATATCAGCAGCTGTGAACTTATAACAAAAATTGAACTTTAAACATGTTTTTTGAATTAGGAAAATTAGCAAACAGTTGAAGTTCACGAATTATGGTGTTCAGTATTTCTTGAAAAATTGCAAATCTAACTAAACCAATCATTTCATGAAAAGCCATTCAAAATTAAAGGGTAAATTTCATGAAAACCCGTTCTAGCTAAAGTCACTAACCTGTACCTCGCTTATGTTCTATATGCGAAAAATAAACAAACCCGTTACTAATTTAAACCTAACGATCAAAAGATGAATAGGCAAAGAGAAAAGAAAGTAAGATGGATGAATACCTATCCACTGACGACTTCTAGAGATGGATGATTTAAGTTTTTGCCCTCAATCAAGTGAATTTTGAAGCAGAACCCCTAAATCTGGTGAAGTAACTTATTTCAACCAAATCGAAGCATCAATTCAGGTGAAGTAACCTGAAAAAAGGTAAATTAAAAGAGGAAGCTAAGATTTTGTATGAAGAAGAAAGAGAGTAGAAGGAATTGAAAAAGAAAGAAGCAGACCGAGAGAACGAAAATTAGACGTTGTTCTGCAAATATGTGGCGACGTTAGGGATATTTTAGTTAATTGAAATCTTAAGAAATGAAATGGTTTGGTTTGAAAGATTTCGATTAAAATCCTGAGAATTAATGAAATGGTTTGGTTTGAAAAATTAGAAGTTGTTCTGTGTTGTTCGATTAATGAAGAAGAAAGAGTTGAGGCTGGGTTTCTGTTCGATAAGAACAAAGATGAAAATGGAAGACCATATTAACCCTTGGTATGTTTTCTAATAACGAAAAAGTAGGCGGGCAGAATACAAAAGGGAGGGGTAACGCAGTCAGTTCACTGGAAACGGGCGAAAAATTATTAACGGGAGAAAAGACCCCTTTTCTTTATTATAGGAAGATTAAAAAACCATTAACTTTAGATTATGATTTTGTTAATATACCATCACTTAATTCACGAATAAGTAAACGAATGAATCGGTGAATAAATTCGTTAAGATCCGATAACACATACATTGTATTTATTTATTTTTTGTAGAGAAAAAACAACAAAAAACAAAGAAAAAGCAAGGGGAACTAGTGATTCACTAGCTCTGCAGAGATACAAGAAGAAATACAAGCTGGATTTGAGAAGATGTCCAAACTTGTTGAACATTATGCTCTAAAGCATACAAGGCGAGATTGTGAGCTGCATCATTAGCTCCTCTCTTCACGAACTTCTAACTTACTAAGCTGAAGTGTCTTGACATTGTATTGATGAATATGATAAAATTTATCGTGCCTATTAATTACGGAAGTAATTAAATAATGATATGATATGAGCTTACACAATCAAAGCTCTACAATGTAAGAAGACCTATAATCTCTCGGAAAAGACTGTAACGACTACAAATGCGGACGCATTCTGGAATTTGGGTCAGAATGTATGATTTGAAAACAAGTATGAGCGTCACATTAACGTCTATCAAAGTGTACACAGTAAGATATATGTATAGGGTACATATAAAGTAAGGTATAGAGACTTGCTCCAAAAAGTAGAACACATTTTTCCACAAAATAACCATTGAATGCAATGGGTTGAGAGCAAACCCTTTTATAGACATTTCCTAAGAAGTAAAATATTGGCATGTATGTCCTTTCTTAACTTATAAAATATATAGCATTCAAAAGTCTATCTATCTCCTACTTATGAGACAACAGTCATATAAGTATGATAGTTTTCATACATACACATTTTCTATTTCGAGCCAAGTTTACTCGCCTATCTTTTTCTCGAAATATGTGTTGGTAAGCTTTCGCTTTAACCACCTTTCATCTGTATCCGTGATGAAAGTCATGATGACGTTTCAATCTTGAAAATATCTTTGATGACGATAGTCGATTCTTTATATGTAACGACTATTATAACATTATAGAAGAATGTTTCAAAGATTGAAATGTAGAGTTGAGATTACGTAACCACCTATGGATTTAAGCATATATAGTGTGTTCGCATATTAGTGTATAAATCCATGTACCGGAAACCAAATGCCTTCATATGTGTGCGGTAACGGTGAATTTTGAATGCTTTGTTATCAAGGTAACTTAGATTGCAAACCCTGATTTCAAAACTATATAAAGGAGACGTCTAGCAAGCGGAAAACTAATCCCACACCTGCCGGTGTGATACTAGTTGGTTTGCTAGAGTCGTTTCCCCCTTAACCATAGGTTTCTTCTCGAGACATCGGTTAACGACTTAAAGACTTGGCTGGGATTGTGAAGGAAGACTAAGCGCTTCGTTGTAGTTGAGTGATCCGATCTTGCCATTTTCTATCGCACGAGTTCAATGGAATAATTGAATTGAGATTATATCTCCGATAGGGCAAGATAAAAAGAAATCACAAACATCTTCGTCTCATCGTTTGTGATTCCGCAATATCTAGTTTAGCTACCATACGATTTAGATTATTGTGAGGTGATCAATAATTCTAGGCTATTCTTCGAGAATATAAGTCCGGGTTATTGATTGGTTCTGTTCACCTTGATTTTATCAAAAGACGAAGCAAAACTCGTAGGTTTCTCTGTGGGAGACAGGATTTTATCTATTATCATAGACTTTTACGTGTGATACGTATTTGTTTATCAAAGTCTTGACTTTGGGTCGTAGCAACTCTTGGTTTTGGGTGAGATCAGCTAAGGGAATCATGTGCGTAGTATCCTGCTCGGATCAGAGACGTAAGGAGCGCAACTTTACCGATCAGTGTGATATTGATTAGGGTTCAACTACAGTCCAGTCCGAATTTAGTCTGTAGTAGGCTAGTGTCCGTAGTGGCTTAATACGGTGAGGTGTTCAATCTGGACTAAGTCCGAGGTTTCTCGCATTTTGCGGCTTCCTCAACGTAACTTCGATGTATGTGTTATTTCTATTCCGTATTATATTTTGTTATATAATTAAAATATCACGGGTTGTGCGTTGTATCGATAAATTGTGAAATCCAACCTTGGTTGTTGATTGAAATTGATTGATCCTTGGATATTGGTCTTTGGTACCATCCAAGTTTATATCTCTCTTTGTATTTGATAAAGACTCATGATTTCTATTTGCTTGAGTAAAGATCAAATCGATGATAGAGATATTAACTCCTTGATATACTTTTATTAAGATTTAGTTTGACTGCTCTAGTTGATTCTCTTAAAAGTATATTCGAGTTAGTCCATATAGATTGCTAATCGAAATATTGGGTGAGGTTGTTAGACCCCCGCTTTTCAATTGGTATGTAGATTAGGCAAACACGTTTATAGACCTAATCAGTCTGTGTTTGTAGCGATCTAACTTTAAGGACATAGGTGCTATCTCTATTAACGTACCTCCAGTCTTCAATGGCTCAAATTACTTATGGTGGAAAATTGCTATGCGAGTTTTTCTTCAAGCGCGTGATTTTCAATCATGGGTATATGTTGTTGTTGATGGTGGTTTTTAACTTAGGGTTAAAATGGTAAAACCTTGCATCTGGTGTGACGTCACTCTGCAAGGAAACGGAGCCAAGAGTGTTAATCTCTCCACTGACATATTTATTGAGTCGTTTAATATATTTACATGAAATTTATCCACGGAGGATGTAGCAACAATCCCAGACGCTCTGTAAATTTCGGAGCCTTGCCCATATTACTTATTAATATGAGATTCACTGAGTGCTTTCCTGTGCTATGTTCCCGGCAGAACCATTAATATCGGTATGGCATGACGGATTTGTGTTCAGTCGTAGCAGAGTAGCACGAATCTCCGAGTACCAATGTTAAAGCCATTGCACGAAATACTCAGTCAGAAATCAAAGAATAAATAGATCCGCGGAGTAGGATCAACAATGAGGGAAGCGTGCGCCACTTGGCCACCCCCCGTGCTACCCAACCATCCCTTGACTGGGATTATTTCATAATCGGTTCTTATGTATGACAATATAATATGATTTTGGGAAGAAAAAGTTACAGAAAAACAAACAATTTTTAACTCAATAATCGGATTACATATGGTCTAACAAAAGCCGACTCTTGATTTGTCTACTAATCCGAACTTGAAGCCGATATCGGTTGATTCGTGCGTTAACTTAAACCGATTATTGTTGATGTTCAGCCAGAATCGGGTTATGTAGGTACATAATAAAAACCGATTTCCATAAAAATCCATTCTAGTATAGTGTACACATAAACCGATTCTGGGTGGATTTTCAGAAAATTTGATAAGTGAATTTCAAATATTTTGAGGTAAATCATTGCAGAGTACCTCTTAGAAGGAATGGATTAAAGGGATTTAACTCAATCACTTGAATTGTTTGTTTTTGATTTTTTTTTTCAAAACCAAAAATGAAATCAGATTTCAATTGTTGTTTTGGATTGATTAGGATTTAGTTTTGATGGAAATTGAAAATGAGTTTTGATTAGTGATTTTTGTATTTTTTAATAAAGTGATTATGATTTTGTATTGGAATTTGTGTTAGGATAATTTTTTTTAAGGGTTAATTTAGTATTTTACTATCTTTTAGACATCCCATATCCTTCTCTATAGGTTGGTTGAAGTAATTTATAGGCCCCAATTAAGTGACATAGGCCCCAATTTAGCCAGGTTAAGAAAATCCATTATTAGTTTTTTTCATTTACCTTCTCGGCATGTGTTACTAGTCCTCGTCTCCGAGGATTATTTTCAATTGCTCACATGGCGGATAGTTTACTAGTCCTCGTCTCCGAGGATTATTTTCAATTGCTCACATGGCGGATAGTTTATGACCAATTGATCTGGGAGTCTAGACAAGTCAAACATTTTTTATTTTACCTTCTAATATGCAATTATGGATATATCAGACCTTAAACATATGCAAACTCTGGTCTGGCCTCCTAGTACTGGCTCCAGATATGATGGTAAAAAACCACTTTAACATTTCAGTGTCATTATAGCCGCCTATCTATCAACACAACTTTAGGTGTTTGTCAAAAGAAAAAAAAAAAGAAAAAATTAGGTCAACAAATACGGTCAGTCAAGGAATAAGCAGCAGCTGTTGGGATCATATAATAGACTTAATGATAAGTGAACCCTAAATCCAAGGTGAAGATCTCCATCCCTTCCCCTTATAAGTACCATAAGTTTTCTCCTAATGCATCCAAACTACGCCTCCTCTTCTATCTACGCTAAGAAATAAATTTTATCCGTTAGAATGCATTTCTAAGCCCAATCACAACCATCACTTATGACAAACGATTACATTCCTAGATTTATTTCTTGTAGGGACAAATCACGAATCGCCACTTACATAGGGAGAAGTTAGCCAAACTGTGCTTTATATTCTTGATGAGGTTACAATAGATAGTCGAATGATTAAGAGTAATGAACGATGCTAGGAAGAAGGTAGATAAAACTCATACTTGCTCTTATAATTTCTCTCCTAAACTATAGTCTCTCTCTCTAAATTTGGTCGACCCCTCTCTATTAGTGGAGTTGGGTATTTATAGGCCTCTTGTATGGGGCCTACTTCCTTGAGACAGTTGTTCCTTATCGTCTTGGTTAGCGCACCAATCCCGATGATGTCTTCGTCCTACCCCGATTCCTTCCAACGGTAATGTGTTGCACGATGGTACACCTTCTCCTTACCTATAGGATGTTCGACACGTGCCCTATGTCTATAGATTTAAGGCGGGTGGTTGGGGCGATCCCGCACGCCTCAGACAACCGCTTGATGTAGGTGTCGGCTAGCTTCCTCCCGTTAAAATCCGATTTGGATCTTCCTTGGGATGATAAAAAGTAACTCTATAGGTCTTCTATGGTACTTCACAACGATCTTATCATCAAGTACTCCTTGTTTTGCCAACCGTTGGATCTGCAAAATGGTGATCACATGGCAGATGATGATGATGCATGCCCCTTGGATGTTGCGTCGTGGCATCATTATCTTGATGCTCTTCTATCTTATGGCATACACGTGTCTCCTTCTTTACTCGTGGCCAATTTCTGATTGTGTATACACATTCATTTTGATCAAGTATTTGCTCAATTCATAAGTGCAATATCCGGCTCAAAGTTGAAATGCATAATGCCGCATGATCATCATGACAACATTTTTAAAGTTCCGACAATTTGGGCATTACCTCAATTCATATTCAAAGCAATATCAGTAGAAAAATGAGAAAATGCACTCGGGTTTAAGGTTACACATTACATATAAGGCCAAGCACTATGGTCAGCCGTTTTCCTTGGCTATCGCTAAGTTATTGCCAAAAGATATCCAAACAGAAAACATTCTACTATAGATCTCCTTTATTTCTTAGCTTGAGATTCCGCCCTAAAGAATTACTTTACGGAAACTGATGTTTCGCAGGGCGGACTTGGCTCGAGTGTAATGAGAAACAAATGTGTAATGGGTTCCACTCACTAGCCAACTCAAGCGAATTTAACACATTAGAAGCTAAGCGATGCCCCATAGTTGTCTTTCGATATAATCGAGCTATAGCCAAGCCAAAATCCCAACCATAATGCTTGGCTTAACGAAGATGGAAAAAAATAATTACAATCACAAACTTGTTACTCCCTAGTTTAAGGAGAGAGATCTTTCTTTTTTCATTTTAGCTTGCAAAAATAGCCAAATTGAAAAAGTGAAAGTATCTCTTTCCAAAAACAAGAGGGAGTATTATTAACCGGAGCAAAATACACAATTCTCCAATTAGTAGAAGATGGGAACTAAAAAGCAAGACACATGATATCATTATGCATCATTCTAAACTTGTGTGGGCCATCTCAATTGCGACTAAATCAACAAATCTCCAATACGAAAACCCCCATATGTTTTTCTCAAGAAAACATAAAAATAAAACCAAAAAAAATTCAACCTCATACCCCAAAGCAACAATACCAAAAAAACGATATTCTTTCTCTTGCATCGTCTTAATCACCTTGTCATGCGTTAATTGTAATTTGTATGGTTGCTATCTTCTTACCAATGTGGATAGTTATTCTCTTGTTCGGCTTGGCATAATATAGGTACGAAAAATGATGCACCATAGTACTTGACCTAAGGAATGTTTGGAGGAGTTCGAAAGTTGCTTTGACAGTTTAAACAAATTCAAGCTAAAACTGCACAAACGTTTCGTGTCAGAAATGAGTCCAAGCCCGTTACGACATGTCACGAGTTAAGGCTAAGCATCCATGGATGAGCCGTTAGATGAAGTAAAAAGATTTGAAATCAACGATAACAAATGAACCCTAAACTATAAGGGAACATTTGTAACTCTATATAAGCAGAGTAGTATGTGTGCCTCCTTCATCCCTTTGAAAAAATGCAAACCCTAACCAGAGCGAAAAGCAAATAGCAGCAGCTCTTCCTTCCTCATCTATCATGTCAAACCAAGCACCTCGCACCAGCAACATCATGGAAGATGGTTGTTCAATAACGTCAGTCAACAACGAAACATCTTTTTGGCATTATGACTTTTCCTCTCAAAAATCTTTAATTTTATGTTAGACTGTAGTTTGTCTGATGTTAAAGTATCTTCTTTTCTTGTCTTTCAGAGACTTTTATTTTGATTTACATCATCTGTTGGCTAAGTGTTTGGATCTGTTACCTTAGTTTTTGGATCTTTAGATCTAAAAGCGAAGTAGAAAAGAGAAAAGATGGTGTTGATTAGTTCCTCTGTAATCTGTATTGTTTTGGTTTAAATGAAGAAAATTAAGTAAAAAGTTTGTTATTGATTTTAATATTTTGAGATATATATTATTAACTGCACAAACATTAGTCTGAACTTCCCGATCCATCTGCAATTTGGCAAGATTTTCGAAATCTAGGCTTTTTATTTTTAGAAGAGATGGAGAAAAGTCACCCAGTCCTTTCGACTTGCAGTGAAAACAGGATAATAAAATTGTTTTACAAGGTCCAGAGATTCCGTTAATGTGCATATATAATTTCAAGATCAGACCATAGCATTTCAGCTAGGATCTCTTCTTCCGAGTACATTCATTTTGATTAAATATTTGCTCAATTCCATATACAAGATGCATATACAAAAATAAGCCTGATAATAATCTTTGTGGAAACCGACAATTGAGCATAGTATACTATTGCAGCAATTAGTTCGGGCTCAAAGTTGCGGCATGCCCATGACCACAATTTTTGTTTTGTCAATTGGTATGTCTTATTGATGAATCAAAAGAAAACAGTAAATATTAGAGATGGCATGATTCATTTTTACCATTAGCTTCATAAATATATTAGACCCCCTAGCTAATAACAAACTCATATATATCATAAGATGAAGATTTATATCATACAATGATCTATCCGGAAGGAAAAAAATAAGTAAAAGGAAACAGGAAGGAGTTTTTCCAAGTAGGTGCACTTGAATTGATTGGAAAAACTCATGCCTCATTCTTGTGGGAAAAAGTAGCTGTGCATGTACATTGTGCTATTGATTGGGAAAAAGTTGAAGCATAAATTCTTGTGGGATTGGTGCAGCAAAGCAATAGGTTTGCTTGGGTTCCAATATGTTAGCTGCTTTATATATGCAGCATCATTGTGCAAATATTACTTATATATGCATTGGGCAACTTAAATCAAGTGTGTAACCGTAAGTTTTTGTGCTCTTAAAGCCAAAATTTCGGGCCAGAAATGAGTCCAGGACTCCAGGGCGACAATACTGCGAAGTCTATATGCCCGTGCCGATATAGCACGAGTTCAGCCCTGGTATTTACATTACATGTGATATAGCCGTCAGATGAAATGAAAAGATTTGAAATCATCGATAACAAGTGAACCCTAAACTTAAAGTGCGGATGTGTAATAACCCTTTATAAATAGAAGTAGTATTTGTGCCTCCATCACCCATTTGATAAAGAAAGCAAACCCTAACTAGATCCGGAAAAGCAAATTACAGCAACATCTTCTTCCTTCTCCGTTCGTGGCAAATCCAACACATCGCAGCAGCTACAACAACGTCCTGGAAGATGGTTGTTTAATAGCGTCAATCAACAACGAAACATCTTCTTCTTGGCATTATGATATTTCCTCTCAAGAATCTTTAATTTTCTGTTAGATTTCTATTATCTTAAGTCATCTCTTCTCGTTTTCAGAGTTACACAGAATATATTTTAATCTTCACTAGCTAAAAGATCTGAATCAAATCAAACAGTTCAGAAGGAGGACCTGAGATGTAATCAAGCTTAAATTTTATATCTAAAAGAAAAGTAGAAAAGAGTAAAGCTGGCGTTGTTTAGTTCTCATGTAATCTGTATTATTTTTGTTTAAATGAACAAAATCAAGTAAAAGTTTGTTCTTGATTTTGATTTTTTTTTTTTTTTTTTACATTAGATCGATTGTATATTTACTAACTTGGATTAAGTATTGCTCTATTTTCAACTGCACAACCAACACTACAAGAAATCAGAAGTGAACAAGATGAAGTAAAATAATTACTAGTCCTTTATTGAATTCCAAAGAAATGAACATGTGAAACACTGAACTCATCATAAACCTATTTTGGCATTTCTCATCAGCGAATGAGAG
Source organism: Papaver armeniacum (assembly GCA_023531295.1). Lineage (NCBI taxonomy): Eukaryota > Viridiplantae > Streptophyta > Magnoliopsida > Ranunculales > Papaveraceae > Papaver > Papaver armeniacum. Next base: position 40,549 of record JAJJWW010004106.1, read on the forward strand.
TGACAAATCCATAGCCAAAAATCAAAGCCGGGGTATCAATATCTGATCGACCAATAGCCAAACAAAGAAGTTCACCATTTAACACAAATATAGCAGAAGTTGTTGGAATATATGGAGTATGTAAGCCACCGAGTGTTAGTATCAATTTCCTTCAACTTCTCGGGGAGACTATCAGAGATTGGAAATTTATCACATCTGTGTAATTTGGATTTGTCCAGGAATAACCTTAGTAAAAACACTCCTGCATTCTCAGTATGGAAATCAATGGGATTATAGTATGCAACGATTATTTATTGGCATAAAGGTGGACAAGGGTCCAGAGAGTATGTATAAAGCAACACTCCATAAAGGTGTAATTTTTGTTATCAAATATCTTAAGGTTCTCCAATTTTATCAATTGCATATCACATCTGTCCGTGAGTATGTGTATTCCGTAATTCCGGTTAGTCATAGATATTGTAACGGCCGTTGATAAAGTTGAAATAATTTGTTATAAGGGATCCCTAAATTTGACGGAAGATCCTCCAACCCTTATAAGTAGTGGTATAGGTGCACCCTAAACTGTGCCTCCCATTGTCTCTCTCTGTAGACAAGGATAGAATCTCCTAAAAAAAGAAAATAGATCTGCAACTACAAAGTGGTGGTGGTATTTCAATGGCATCAACAACAAGCAGCATAATGATATCTCCTCTCAAAATCTCAATTTACAATTATTCCTCCTTTTTGTGCTTCTTTCTGTTTCTTCAATTCATGAAGAATGTCTCTTCATCTCCGTGGAAATCATTTGTATTTCGTTTTTATCTTCATCTCCGCGGTTTAGTTTTATGTATGTCAATCAATTAACACCATAAATAAATCAAATTTTCAAGTGGTGGAGAAGTTCTGTAATTATTACCAGTTTTTAGTCTCCGATGTATTTTAATTCATGAAATTTATGTAATCTGAATGTTGTAAAAGCATACCTAAAGCCATTTCCAGTATATATGTTAACCATTGAAAATGAACTGTGATTGAGTTTGATGCGGAAAATAGATGCACATATGATTCAATACAGCACCACCAGAATTTTCCGCCGGTATTGCTTGCCGGAAACATCCGTTGACACCAGCAATGTGTGAAAAATTTAGTTGGGTGTAGCCTTTTTATCATCTCATATCGTGGTTTAATGAAGGGTATTTGATTTAGATGCTCACTCATAACACATCACCAGTGTAATTATGATGCCAATTAGCTCAACCAGCTCATCATCAGCACTGCCGTGTCATTTGTTTGTGAGGTTGAGGTACTTGGTTATCTCCTCTTGGTATCGTTCAATATCAAATGTCGACGTTGAGCCTTTCAATTTTAATTACCGGTGATCTTCATATTTCAGTAGACGTTCAAGTTGCTTAGAAACGGTCGACTTGATCTTAGGAACCTAACTTTGATGAAAAACACGACTAAACTTCATAAAGTAACTTTTATCCACCACATACAACGGTACCCAACGGTACCCAACGGAATCAACAGGAAACAATGTGTAACTGTAAGTACAGAAAGCTACCTCGATGTAAGACCAAGTGCTTAAGAAAAAGAAAAAAGCACTTCCAAATAGTTGAGAGTCTGGACAACAAACATATTTTTGCTTTGCAATCTGGTATTATGGCCCTGTAAGACCTTAAACATGTACACTACCGGCTACAGAGACAACCTCAAGCATTCACTTTAACATGTTCAGGTCACTCTGAGCTTCCTCTACACATTCCATCTAGAAAACTAATTAAAAACAACCAGATTCTACGAGTCAATCATAAAATCCTAGTATGAGTCAATGATAAAATTTCAGCAAGATGGATGTGTCTCGTTTCTACATTTTTTTGGTTCCTTTATGCACCTAAGAGGCACTTACGAGAGTGAACACCTAGACACCTTAAAAACATCCAACCCTTTAAGATTCTCGACATGTATCAGTCACCAAAGAGGATCAGTCAAATAAATACATTACAGCCGTTAGATCACATAATAGACTTGATTACAAGTGAACCCTAAATCAAATGGTCGGATCTCCATCTCCCATCGTATCATAAGATTTTTCCCTAATGGATCCCAATTGTGCCTCCCTCTTCTATCTGCTAAGAGCCTAAGAGCCAAAGAAAGCAAATCCCGAACCTAAATTATAGATCTACTATCAGCTGCAACAAAACCATGGAGAAACAATGGAGGCGGCAGCAGCATCACCAACGATAGCCAAGCATTATGATATCTCCTCTCAAAATTATAATTTCAGATAGTAAGGGATGATCAATTCCAGTTTTTTTTTTTTGTTTTCAGAATTTTGAGAAGTGATCTGCCAGTTTCTTCATTTTTAGTCTTCATCTCCATAAGTTTATTATGTATGACCAATTTCCCCAGTAAATAAATAAAAATTATGAGCAGTTCTATGGATTTTAGTTTTTTTGTTTGTTTATTTTCCTTTTATTTTTGATCTAGTCCATCATAACTAGTCTCAATCCATCATAACTAGTCTCAATCTGTTTGTTATGAGAGTCGGTGGATGAACATGAATGTGCATCGGGAGTGTTGTTTCAGTTCGTATGTACAACCTCCTACTGCAATCTAAATGCAAATGCACACCACTTTCTCCTAAGCCACAAATCTTGTTCAACAACGAAATTATTTGGAAATTTCATATTGTCCGATAAGATATATCATACCAATAAGCATGGCATCGGGAACCAATTTTAACCAACACGGCTCAATTTCCCCTACACATACCAGTTGCTTAGAAATGGTCGATTGTTCTAGGATATTCGAGTTCCGCTAGCTAGGTAATATTATGGCACCCCTCTAACTCATCCGAAACATGCGATTGACGCAGTAATCTTGGAAAAATTATTAAACTTGGACCCAGGACTAAGAATTATCACTAGCTAACGTATGAACATGCGGCCCTCAGAAAAGCCATGTGAGTGCACTAGCCAATGCTTGAAGTTATTTGGCTCCACCAAAGTCTCTAAGACTGACGACCTTCATACACAAATGCTGTGTTCCCGAGGATTGAAGTTTTGAAACTTCTTCCAATTTTAAATCATCCCATTTTATTGCATAACAAGATATCAGTATCGGGCGCAATGAAAGAGCAACGAAGAGGTGCTCGTCATATTGAGCTTTTTAAAAATTGAGCTCATAATTGCACATATTCTTCAGATATTCAAATAAAAAGTAACACACACAAATTCAAGTTACAAACAAGATGATATGAGTATCCCTTGGCCACAAGTTCATCTTGGTTACGCCAATAATACCTTTTACCAACTCAAATTGTCTATCGCGTTTGCATCTGTCACCTTCGCAGTTAAGCAGCTTTTGTTCATAAACATTGTTCTTTAAATGGTATGTATCACCTGCCGGACTACTTTCTTGCGACACCTAAGAATTATCCTATACAGCAACTCCAAGTTCGGTCCTTTCGCTACTTCTCGGATCAAATTGTATTCTTTCAAATTGATTTCTGCACAGACTTTATGAAAGCACCTAAGAATTATTTTTAATTGCTCAGATAGTTTACCAATTGATCTGGGAGTGTGGACAAGTCAAACATTTTATGTTTATGTTTTATTACCTTTTGATATGCAATTATGGACCCATCAGACCTTAAACATCACGTAGTACCGGATCCAAAGATGATGGTAAAAAATCGCTTTAACACGTCCATGTCATTATAGCCTCCTATGGACAGATAATTTATATGACCAAATACGGTCAGTCAAAGAATAAGTAGCAGCTGTTGGATTATAAGTGAGCCCTAAATCTTAGGGGCAGATCTCCTTCCCTAAACCTTATAAGTAGCATAACTTTGGATTGAAACTTTGCCTCCCTCTTTTATCTCCTAACTATAAATACAAACAACATTTGCCTCCTGCATCCATCAGCTGCAACAATGGGAGAATCAATCGGAGGTGGCTCAATAGCGGCAACATCATTAACAACAACAAGCAGCATTATGATTTCTCCTCTCAAAACCATAATTTATGCAGGCTAGACCTTGGAAATCTAAGCAACATTAGTTTTCTTCTTAACAGCAACTGCTATGTTGATTTTTTTTTTTATATTTCTATTGGTTATATTCCTTATTTGGATCAAAATATCACGACCGTCTATATGAGGTGTCAGATGCACAAGAACTGATCTGCTAGTTTAATCATTTCTACTATTGTGTATGTGTACCGATTTCCCCAATGAATATATCAAAATTATGCGAATTCTGTCAATTCCAGTTTTTTTTTTCTTTTTTTTGTTGTTTGTTCTCTTTTAATTTATGATCTAATATGTATGTATTCTCTTGTTAAGACTCAAATTTCTGTGATTACCTAATCCATCTTAACCGGTTTCAATTTGTTTGTTGTGAGAGTCGGTGGATGACCATGAATGTGCCGAGTTTTGTTGTATCAGGACTAGTCTTGTTTCAGTTTGTGTGTCCCTGCTCTAGTCAATATAAAACAACTTAACGGAACAAAATCTAACAAATGCATCTTGTCTCAGGATGCGGCGGCCAATTTTATCTCGTCACCTAGTCACTTAAGCCTTTCCCTTCACCAAATGAAGTCTGAGCAGCAAGTGCAAAACCCACGAATCTAGTTCAACAATGAATTATTTGGAAATTTCATAAGTTTGTGGAAATTATGTTTAGAGAAGCTGGTAAAAAAATGGAATTTAAGGTTCATTTGTATGATCTCAGGGGTTGATTTGCTCTAGATAAAATGATTTTCATTCATCACCACCATGGTTTGGACGAAAAAAAATATTTATTGGAAAAAAAAAATTGCACATTTTCTTCAGTTCGACGAATTCTTCTTCAGAAGTTCTCATTAATCACCTTTTGGATTGAGTCATAAGGACAACGGAAAATGGGTCATTTGTCCAAATATTTTTAAAACATGGTTCTAATGGACGAGTAAAAATTAGTATGGGTGAAATGGACACACAAAAAAAAATAGCAAGAATGAAACTAGATTCAACTATTTGTTAATGGCTCTATGCATGTAAGTGCAATCTACAAGCCTCAATTTGTTGTGAGAGTCGGTGGATGACCATGAATGCGCATCAGGAGTCTTCTTTCAGTCTATATGTCTTTGTTATAATCAGTATAAACACAGCCTCCTACTGCCAATTAAATGCAAATCCACATCACTGTCTCTTAAAGCCACAAATCTAGTTCAATAATGAGATTATTTGGAAATTTTATATTGTCCTACCATACCAATAAGCATGGCATCGGAACCAAATTTAACCAACACGGCTTCAATTTTCCCCTAAACGAGTTCCCCTAGTTAGGTAATATTATGGCTCTTCTCCAACTCATCCAAAACATCGATTGACGCTGTAAACTTGATAAAATTACTAAACTTGGACCAACGTATGAACATGCGGCCCTTAGAAAAACCATATCAATGCATTAACCAATGCTTGAAATTATTTTGGGATCCATCAAAGCTTCTGAGATTGACTTTCATACACAAATGCAAAAAACTTCTTCCAATTGGAAATCATCCAATTTTATTGCATAACAACATATCAGTATCCGGCGCAATGAAAGAGCAACAAAGAGTTGCTCGTCATATTGAGAGTCAAATATAGCAAACAAAACGAAAATTTTAAAATAAAATCTGAATTTCATTATAAATTTCACCGTAAAAAGTTAAAATAATACACAAGAATCGAGATCACTTGGATTATCCGGTGCATCCTTGTTATTCACTGTTTTTTCAATGGTGGCTTTCCATATTTACCGATTAATCTCCTTCAAGATTTCTTTATATCTTCCTTGCCAAGATTAAATCTCAAGATCTCTTCAGCGTGAAGAGAATGTCCCTAGGTATAACGACACATTTAGAGAATTTCTGGTAGATATGAGAGGGTAATTCATTATGACATCAAAACAAAGACGATTGCTTGTTGATGTGAGGATTCCCATTCATAACCCTGATTTCAATGATCATTTTGAAGACTAGACTACGTAGATCTGAGTGTAAGGCCACTGCAAGGAAGAAGAAGAACTTGGAAGGGAAAGAGGTGCAGCTTCGGTTAAGGATGTTTATATAGGACTGTGTATAAACCCTAGGTCTCTAACTCCTGACCTGGGCCAATATCCTAAATCTGGACCCATCCGGCCCGACATTAGCTGTTACCTACTGCACCCTATGGTCTCAACTTCTTTGTGGCAGTGACCACTTTTATATCCTCACCTGTCTCTTAAGCCATGCCCTTAAGCAAACAAAGTCCAAGCAACAAGTGCAAAACCCACAAATCTAGTTCAAGAATAAGATATATGGAAAATACATAATTTTATAAGTTTGATACAGAGAAATAATAAATTGATGATAATTGCTTGCAATCATATGCAAGCTAGTATCAGTATGGGATACAATGAAAATAAAGAAAAATGGAAGTCATTGTGGAACAACAAGTACTTATGTGGTTCATTTTAACCCTTCAAATATTAGTTATGAGGCGAAATTTTCAATGTTTGGATTCCTTACTTGGAGCAATGGTAACAAGTACAGAGTTTGAAGTCCCACCGAATATATAATAAATGTGTCCGGCACAGCACAACACGGCACAAGACGTTTATTTTTCTGACACAGCCCAGCACATCAAGCACATCATGCCTTCTTGCACGGCACAACAAGACATGCCATAATCTCGTTCACAGCACATTAAGACACATAACACGCTAAACAGCTGATTTCGTAGGATGAGTTGGGCTGGGCCGACACGTTTTACACCTCTAGGCCGGAGTGTACATGTTTAAGGTGCTATAGGACCATAATTGCATATCAGAAGGTAAAATAATCAATGTTTCTTTCTATAACACTCGGCTTTTTAGATGCTACATGGAATTGGAAGGCAGTGACGACTCGTCTTCAATTTTTCTTTATTTTTCATTGCATCCGTCCTGATAATGGGCCAACCGGATGGGTTCAGACTAGATATTGGTCCGTGCCAGGAGTTGGAGACCTAGGGTTAGTACTGAGTCATATATAAACCTCCTTAACTGATGGCCTCTTTCACTTCTAAGTTCTACCTCAAAGCTTGCAGTCTCATTACACTTAGATTTAGTCTTCTTCACTCCAAAGTTCATCTCGTGGTTAAAATTCTCTTGCTCTTGATCAGTGATGAAATTAGGGTTTGTGAATAGGAATCCTCACATCAACAAAAAAATCATCTTTGTTTTAATGTCATAATGACTTGTCCTCTCATAGCTACAAGAAATTATTTAAATGTGTCTTTCTTTCCATATCATAATCATCATCATATACAAGGAGATCTGGAGATATTTTCTGAGACAGGAGAGCGAGAAATCCCGGTAAATATGGAAAGCCACCTGCAAGAACACAGATCACCGTTAGGCTGGTCTAAACCTAGTGATCTCTTTAGCATATGGAAGAACGAACGATTCTTGTGTAACTGCTATCTTTTAAACTTTTTATGGTGAAATTTAAAATGAGATTCATATTTTATGTTAAGATTTTCGTTATTTGTCATATCTGATTGCTTTAAGATTTACTAATTGAAGGAAAAAATAGTCCACATTCCACTCCAAAGTTTGGATTTTTCTTTTATAGATTGTTGAACTAACTTCTTGAAAGCTTGGTGTTTAACATATTCTATGGAGCTCCAAGCAAATCGATACTCTCTGTTTTTATGACAAATTAGTTGGTAATTATCAAGAAACCCCAGATATTGCGAAACTCATTTAAGGCCTACATTCTGGGATGTAACATATTATTCTTGCCCAAACAATAATATGCAGTTAAAGAAGAAGAAGAAAAAGGTTGTGTTGCAAAGCAAAATGATACAGAATACAATTTATACACCTTGTAAGTTGTATAAATCCTCTTGTATAAGTTGTAAGGAATTGATAGATATCATTGGATTGGCTGCAATATGCTACCGGAGCCTTTTTGAGTACACCGAATAAGTCACCAGCGTTCCCATAAGTTATCAGCGTTCAACTTAGAATGATCCAACAAGCGGAAGGACCGAACTTGGAGTCGCAGTGTTGAATGATTCTTGGGTGTTGTCAGAAAGTACTCTGGAAGTTGATACATACCATTTTAAGAACAATGTTTATCAACAAACCTGTTTAAGTGCGAAGATGACAGATGCAAACGCAATAGGCAATTAGAGTTGGTAAAAGGTACTATTGAGCGTGTTGTCGGGAAAGATTTTTGTATAACTCAAGGTATATTAATATTATCAAAGATCACTTTAAAATGCTACATCTAGGGTGCATTAGACTTGTATGTGGTGGATGATACAAAAGGATGCAAAATCTGTATATTAACTCAATTGCAGAAGAAACTAAAGGAGATGACGAATCGTATCTCAGTAATTAATAACTTGCAAAAAGAAAATGGATGCAGTTTATTTGAAGAACTTAAAAAATCACTGTACTACGGAGATTCCAGTTGCGGGCAGCAAGCAGGACACAACGAGTTCAAGTTGCAGTGGATAGATTTCAGATTCTCTCTCAAGAAAAATTGCAATTATGAGCTCTTTTCAGAAGCAAATGTTCGGGAACCAGAGACAGACATTGTATTTTACATGAAGCAGTCTTAGGAACAGCATCATGAGAGTAGACACATGACCAAGTTGTTGTTCACCTTTTTTCATTACCAATTAATCACTCTTATAGTTTAAAGGAGCTTACACCCATTTGCTGGTGCCGTATTGATCTAAATGTGCACCTATTTTCCGCATTAAACTCAATGACAATTCATTTTCATTTTCAATAGGTAACATACTGAAATTGGATTTAGGTTTGCTTTTACTGCATTCAGATTACAATTTCATGAATCAAAAAAAAAAAAATATTAATATTGTATCATTACCAATCATTCATATCCCAGAGAAGCTTAAGGAAAACGATACAAACATCACTCTTCACGATCAAATTGATTCAGTTGTTCACTGTTTTTCATTACCAATCACTCATGAAGTTTAAAGGAGACAAACTCAATCACAATTCAATTTCATTTAACATACCGAAATTTGATTTAGATTTGGGTTTGATTTTACTGCATCCAGATTACATATATTTCATGAGTAGAAAAATAAAGAAAAAAATAAGTGGCATCTGGAGATGAAGATATATAAAAGGAATATAAATGATTAAACTGGCAGATTCAATTTTTGTTTCTATGGAGATGCCCAAGAAGAAGCATGTTCCAGATTAAGATTATGAGAGGAGAAACCATAATGCTAATAGTTGCTGTGTGATTGTTGTTGATACTATTGGACGACCATCACTTGCTTCTGCCATTGATTTTGAAGATGCAGATCTGTTTTTTTTGTTTTTGTTTTAGGGCAGTTTTGGGTTCATCTCTGACTACTTATGCTTTCCAGAGACGATGGGAGGCGCAGTTTTGGGTTCATCTTTAGATTAAAAATGTACCGTATATGACTACTTATAAGAAGTTAGAATCTGCCGTCAAATTTAGGGTTCACTTGTAACTGTGTATTTCACTTGACCTAACAACTGTTACACATCTACGGCCAACCGGAATTCCTGACCTATTTATGGACGGCTGTGACATGCAGTTGATAACGGAGAACTTTAAAGATACTGATCTGACCGACTTTTAGCAGCTGACTAAAGTAATCAAACCATCCAAAGAGTCAAAAGAATAACAGAACCGCCTCTTTGGCACATTAGAATTTCCCTCCTTTGGGGTCGAGAAGGAGGAAAGACTATTACTGCAAGAATTTCACTCCATGTGGTTAAACTCCATCACCTTATCGGACGGACGTAACCCAAAATATGACGGAACGAAGTTTTTGAGCTGGATACGTGTTGATTGAAGTAGTCAAACCATCTAAACAGTAAAAAGTAATTATAAGTTGTAATGTGATATGTCCAAATATTTCTAAGCACCACTTAGTTCCTGGTATATTGTGTTGTTGTCGTTGATGTCGTCGTTATTGCTTATGTAATGGAATTAGTTTCTGTGTTGGGTTTCAGTGTCATTTAATCAGACCAGACATTTATTGGTAGTTTATATAATCCTCTACTTTTAATTAATTAAAACGAAGATTTACATTATAAGTTAAAATTTATAGCTTGATAAGAGGCACGATTCTTCATTTTTACCAGATACCAGTTAGCAATTCAGTTTTCAACCCATTATATAGCCACAAGATTTAACCAGTTATTAAAGGACCGTCGAGTCGATCGGATCAACTGCAAACTTTGCCTAACAGGCTTTTGCACTCTTTTTGGTGCAGTTGATTACTCACTATGGTGGTAAGCTCGTTCCAACCCGGTATAAGCTCTTGTGACCACAACCTTATACACCGTATTGTGCACATATTTTGTGATATCAATTCTTGACATGTCTCGAGGGATTGAAATGGATCCAACCAGAGTGGTGCGTAAAATTAAACTGGTTAACGGTAATCCAAAATAAATACTTAGTGGTGCGTAAAATTAAATTGGTTTACGGTAATCCCCACATGGCACTTTTTTAATTTCCCCAAATGTAATTAACTTGTTCAACTTAGTTATTTACTTCCCCATTAACTTCACTTGAGAGACTAGTACTGGAGCAACAGTAAGTCCGATTGGACTTCTATCTCTGTACGTGTTTCCATTAATTGCTCCAAGTTAAGGATCAAACATTGAAAATTTGCCTCATAACTAGTATTTGAAGGGATTAAGTGAACCTTAAATCCCGTTTTTTCACCGGCTTCTCTAAACATAAGTTCTTGTGGTTCCACAAAGACTTTCATTTTTTCTTTATTTTCATTGTATCCCATACTGATACTGATAGTTTGCATATGATTACAAGCAAACTATCATCTTTTTTAATTTCTCTGTATCAAACTTATGAAATTATGAATTTTCCAAATATTTTATTCTTGAACTAGATTTGTGGGTGTTTTGCACTTGTTGGTCGGACTTTATTTGCTCAAAGGCAAGGCGTACGAGACAGGTGGGGAGATAAAAGTGGTCACTGCCACAAATAAATTGAGACCATAGGCTGCAGTAGGAGGCTGTTTTTATACATATACTCTCCCTCAAAAGGTGCTAGTGAGATGAAAACATAGCCCTCAAGCAAACAACTAATGTAATGTTGTCGAGGCTGGACCAGCGGATAGGCGATCCAGATTTTGGATATTGGCCAACATAGGGCCGGATAGATCAGATTTTGGATATTGGCCCGGGTCAGGACTTAGAGACCTAGGGTTTATACCGAGTCCTACATAAACATCCATAACTGAATGTGCGCCTCTTTCACTGCTAAGTTCTTCTTCTTCTTTCTTGCAGTCGCCTTATACTCAGATCTACGTAGTCTAGTCTTCTAATGGTCACGAATCTGTTCCTCTTTTTTTTCTTCTTCAAGATGATCATAGAAATCAGGGTTATGAATGGGAATCCTCACATCAACAAGCAATCATCTCTGTTTTAATGTCATAATGAATTACCCTCTCATATCTACCCGAAATTCTCTAAATGTGTCTTTATATCCAAGTTTTCAGCATTTTTGGATGAGTTAGAGGGGAGCCATAGTATTACCCATCCAGGGGAACTCGAATATCGTAGTACAATCGTATGAACATTTCTAAGCAACTTGTATTTGTCTTTTGTCCTCAGCTAATCAACTTCTACGTCTAGGGGAAAATTGAAGCCGTGATGGTTAAATTTGGTTTCGATGTCATGCTTACTGGTATGATAGATCTTATGGGACAATATGAAATTTCCAAATAATTTCATTGTTGAACTAGATTTGTGGCTTAGGAGACCGTGATAATGTGCATTTTCAGTTAGGTTGCAGTAGGAGGCTGTGTTTATAATAACTAGATTAGAGACATATACACTAAAACAAGACTAGACTCCTGATGCAATTTGCACATTCCTGGTCATCCACCGACTCTCACAACAAACAAATTGGGACTAGTTAAAGATGGATTAGGTAATCTCAAGAAATTCAACCAAAGAGAATACATCTGATTAGATCAAAAATGAAAGAAAAACAACCAAAAAAACTGGAATCAGACAGAACTTTTCATAATTTTATTTATTTACTGGGAAATTGGTCATACATAATAAACTAAACTTATGGAGATAAAGAAACCGTGGGATCAAATGAAGAAACTAGCATATCAATTCTTGTGCTTTCCGGAACTGTTATTGATCCTAAAACTCCTAAGCTCAAATATGTCTAGCGACGGAAACAACGGAAACAACAACAGTGTTGATTCTGGAAAAGTAGTTGGGTTACTACGACATATTTGGTTTCCGGAACTGTTATCTAAATTATAATTTTGAGAGGAGATATCATAATGCTTGCCAGCTGTTGTTCGTGATGTTGCCGCCACCACCGATTGTTTCTCCCATGGTTTTGTTGCACCTGATAGATCTATAATTTAGGGTTGGCATTTTGGCTATTAGCAGATAGAAGTGGGAGGCACAGTTGAGATCCATTAGGTAAAAATCTTATGCTACTTATAAGGGATAAGAGATGGAGATCCGACCCTTTGTTTTAGGGTTCACTTGTATTATTTGATCTAACGGTTCTAACGTATTCTTTGACTAATCCTGTTTGGTGACCTACATTTCTATTGATAAGCGGCTATGATCTGCGTGATTGATACATGTCGAGAACCTCCTAGGGCTGGATGTTTTTAAGGTGTCAAGATGTTCACTCGGTTAAGTGCCTCCTTGGTACATCCACTTTGCTGAAATCCCCTTTTATGATTGACTCGTAAATTTAAAGGGCATCTCTTGTGGTTACTTGTGCCTTTATCTAGTAAATGTTGTGTGTATAGGCAATTTGGTTGATTTTATTTTGTTTTTAGATGGAATATGTAGATGGAGCTCATACTGACATGAACATGTTAAATTGATATAGATTCCACAAGGAGAATTTCTCTAGATATTAGGTAAGAGTGTACATGTTTAAGGTCTTATAGGGAAATAATTGCATATATACATAATTGCAAAACAAGAAATGTTTGGAAGTTTTTTTTTATTTTTGTAACCACTCAGCCTTACATGGAGGTAGCCTTAAGATATTGATCTGACCAACTTTTTACAGTTGACTAAAATAGTCAAAACTATATTTTGTGTGCTTTGTTAAAATATTTTCTTTTCCATAATTAACTTCTTCTAAAATTTCTTACAACATCCACGTAGTGCTTCTACTTGAATCCCCTACTAGCAATCCCAAATATTTTAAAAGTACTAATCCAGTATAAGCTTCAAAGATACTAAGAATTAACAAAAAAAACTACTGCTCTTGGACTCAATTATACTTGGTCTCTTCTACTAATATCTACAACACAACTGCAAAAATTTGGCAAAACATAACAAATGATTCGACCGATTTTGTCGCTACATAAAGAAATTTCGAGCGGGAAATATATTTGTTTTCCTATAACATTTATCATATCAGAAACAACACGTACTGACATGTTTTTATTTTCAACGTTATCATGCAATCTTATCCGCCTTTTACATTTATATATCACCGGTATTTTTATTTAATATTTTAAATTATGTTAATGTTCTAGATCTGTTAGATAATCAAATCCTTGCACATGTAAAAGGAACTAGGATTGCGTGAAATAAAAAAAAAAAAACAATGGATCTTCCAAAAATAAAATAAAAAAACAAGGTGCTAGTGAAATGGAAACATAGCCCCAAGCTAGAAGCTAATGTTGGGCCGGATGTGTACCGTTTTAGATATTAGCCCAGTTTTAAAATCCTAGGGTTAGTATTGATTCATATATAAACCTCCTTGGTCTCAGTTGCTTGCAGTCATTTTTTTTGCAGTCACTTAGATCTATCTACTTTAGTTTTCTTCAATTCAAAATTCATCATCTGGTTGAAATTCTCTTCCTCTTGCCTTCAAGATTATCATGGAAATCAGGGTTATGAATGGGAATCCTCACATCAACAAGCAATCATCTTTGTTGTCGTGTAATGACTTATCCTCTCATAAATACAAGCATTTTTTTCAATTTGTCTTCATTTCGTGGAAGATTTATTGTTTTTGCTTTCTTCTAGGAACCAATATAGAGAAATCTATCAACACAATGAACAAGGAAGGCAGGTCTAATACTATGAACTTGATAATCCAAGTGAGATATGGAAGAACGATTCATTTATCTGTTATTATTTTGTCTTTTTATGATGAAATTTATAATGAAATTCAGATTTTGTTTTAATTTTTGTTTGTTGTTGCATTTGATTGCCTTAAGATTTACTAATTCAAGGAAAAATAATGATTATTGAATTTGGTGGGTGTGTTGCTTCTTTTATCAGCCTTTTGGTGTTGGTGCAAGGTCATCAAGACAAGCCTAGTTGCTTTTTGGTGATGGTATTGCATCTATCCATGCCTTTAGGGTTTCTGTATCTTCATTAAACAAGTATTGCTGGGTATTTTTTAGATTGGACAAGTAGGATCAAAGTAGTAGTACCATTTAGCTTGAGTTTTCTGTACTGATGTAACATACGAACTAAGTTAAGGTGTTGATTGGAAATTTTTGTACCTGAGAAGTGTTCTCAAAGCGATAAAGATCAAGATCCAGAGCTGAAACACTATTAGTTGGGTGATACACAACATGACCATGGTGCGTGATTAAACAAGACTTCCTGATGCAACTTCACACATTCATGGTCATCCACCGAATCTCACAACAATTTGAGTTAAGATGGGTTAGGTAATAACAAATATTTGATTCTTAACAAGAGAATACACACAGATTACATGATAAATTGAAGAGAACAAACAACAACAACAAAACTGGAATGGACAAAACTTCTCATAATTTTTATCTAATTATTGGGAAAATTGGTACACATACATAATAAACTTATGTGATGAAGAAATTGTTGAGTAGAAATGATTTAACTAGCAGACCTCTTTTACTGCATTACTATTTCATGAAAAAAGAATTTTTTTTTGGCAATAACAGATTTTCTCCACCACTTACAGTTCTATTAATTTATTGGGTTAATTGATTGGCATACTGTTTATGGGTAAAAATCGTTTCTGCCGATTTCGGTAAATTCGGTAGGTGAGTGAGAAACTGGTTCAAACCCTAAACAAATGTGCTGCACGTGAGCACTTTATAGGTTCGAGAGATCAATCTGTACAAGTCCGGCCTAAACCAAGAAATGGCTAGTTCTGGACTTGCTTCGGTCACAAAGTGGAGGAGAAGGGTTGATTCGGGGAGGGAAGCAAAGAAAGGTGTTGAGGAGAGTAGTATCTCGACTTGTATCGAGAAAGTGAAAGCTTAGGAAGCTTGCAAGAGATGAAAGCTTTTTGGGAGAGCTTGCAAATTTGCCTTTTTGAAAGTGTAGTATATTTTCTCCGACCGAGACTTGTTGTCGGTGGAAATAGGTAAGACCTATTTATACAAGTCGAGATTGAAACGTACCACTGGCCTCATGAAGGAAGAGAGTAAAGGGTGAAATAATGGGAGGAGGTGGTAACCGCATGGTTTAATGGGTGAAAACGTTTTCACCATTATTTCCTCTTTTATTTGACCGCTTTATTCCTTTTCACGCTTTCTTAATGTGAGCGTAGTGTACGCCGCATCTTTGTGACCGCCAAACCAAAACTCTAAAGAAGCATCCCCCAGTTTGTGTTGATGTCTCGAGTGTTGGTTGCATCTTGAGTGCATGTGGCGTTGCTAGTGGCGCATGTGGCATGTGCCAATGGCATGTGCGGAATGCCTTGGTGGTAGGTTGCACGGTTTGCAAGTTAGGATACCAACGTGTGTGTTTGGCATGTGCCAATGGCATGTGCGGAATGCCTTGGTGGTAGGTTGCACGGTTTGCAAGTTAGGCTACCAGCGAGCATGTTGGCATGTGCCAATGGCACGTACGGCCATGTTGACCTAGTTGCAAGTCTTGCGAGCCTAGGGCGCTATATTTGGCATGGGCCAATGGCATAGCTGCTTGGAAATACGGCTTGCGATACGTGTTGTCTTGTGCTAATGGCACGTACGGCCGTGGTGACCTAGTTGCAAGTCTTGCAAGCCTAGGGCGCTATATTTGGCGTGGGCCAAAGGCATAGCGGCTTGGAAATATGGTTTGCGACACGTGTTGGCATGTGCCAATGGCACGTGCGGCCATGTTAACCTAGTTGCAAGTCTTGCAAGCCTAGGGCGCTATATTTGGCGTGGGCCAAAGGCATAGCGGCTTGGAAATATGGCTTGCGACACGTGTTGGCATGTGCCAATGGCACGTGCGGCCATGTTGACCTAGTTGCAAGTCTTTCAAGCCTAGGGCGCTATATTTGGCGTGGGCCAAAGGCATAGCGGCTTGGAAATATGGCTTGCGACACGTGTTGGCATGTGCCAATGGCACGTGCGGCCATGTTGACCTAGTTGCAAGTCTTGCAAGCCTAGGGCGCTATATTTGGCGTGGGCCAAAGGCATAGCGGCTTGGAAATATGGCTTGCGACACGTGTTGGCATGTGCCAATGGCACGTGCGGCCATGTTGACCTAGTTGCAAGTCTTGCAAGCCTAGGCCGCTATATTTGGCGTGGGCCAAAGGCATAGCGGCTTGGCATTGTCTTGCCATGGTGCGCATGTGCCAATGGCTTGGTTTGGCATTGTTGCCATGGCGTGCATGCGGCTTGGTTTGGCATTGTTGCATGGTGCGCAGTGGTGCGGCTTGGTTTGGCATTGTTGCCAAATGAGATGCGGCTTGGTTTGGCATTGTTGCCATGGTGCGCAGGTGCGGCTTGGTTTGGCATTGTTGCCATGGTGCGCAGGGTGCGGCTTGGTTTGGCATTGTTGCCATGGTGCGTGATATGCGGCTTGGTTTGGAATTCTTTGCCATGATGCGCAGGGTGCGGCTTGGTTTGGCATTGTTGCCATGGTGCGTGAGATGCGGCTTGGTTTGACATTGCTTGCCATGATACGCGATGATGCGGCTTGGTTTGGCATTGCTACCATGATGCGCAGTGGTGCGGCTTGGTTTGGCATTGTTGCCATGGTGCGCGCAAAGATATGCGGCTTGGTTTTGGAATTAGGGTTACGTGTTGAAAACCTAACTGGGTATTTTGAAAAAAAATACCCCTATTAATTATTTACACCACGAGTTAAATGATCTTAGTTAATGTGTTGCGGGTAACACTAGGTCAAGGGGATTTACGATTTTACCCCTTGTTTAAAGACCACCATCAACATTAAGTCCCCTGCTTAGCTTGGAACATGGGCTTTGTTGCGAGGTAAGCATAAGATGGTGACAAACTATTAACAGCAAACCGTAAAGAGAATTGAAGGAGGCTTGTCTGACCTTCTATAAATAGGATTTGGAATCCTTGCCTCTGGTAGTTTTGCACAAATCGGGAGGCTGGCACAATTGGTGGGCCCGGTGCAGCTTGGGCGACGTTGGGAAGTCGACGTGAGTTGGGAAACTGAGTGTGCTAGCTGGTGGGACCGGCGCAAAGTGTAGAAGTCTTGCGTGCTTGCAGGCGTGACTTGGGCGGCCATTGGGAGGTCGGCGCAATTGGTGGGGCGGCGCAAGTGTAGAAACCGTGCGTGCTTGCAGGCGTGACTTGGGCGGCCATTGGGAGGTCGGCGCAATTGGTGGGGCCGGCGCAAAGTGTAGAAACCGTGCGTGCTTGCAGGCGTGACTTGGGCGGCCATTGGGAGGTCGGCGCAATTGGTGGGGCCGGCGCAAAGTGTAGAAACCGTGCGTGCTTGCAGGCGTGACCGATGTAAACGAGGAGGGAGTAGGTGTTTCTTCAAATAGCGAAGTTTCCTTATCTTGCTTTCCTTCACGTGCGGCTTCAATTAGGGCATCATCCATGCCCAAAAAATGCGGAAGCGTTATGTCCTTCATTGCTCCCTTTCCTTTTAAGGTTCCGTATTCATACCCAATCGCGAATGTATCGTCTACCTTGTTTGAGAAGGGGTTCTTCCTGTTGATTCCCCTTTTCCTTTGCTTTGCCGGTGCGTTTTCTTCTTCTTTTTTTTTTTTTTTTTTTTTTTTTTTTTTTTGTTCACGCTATCCTCTTTTTATATGTGCATAGGCAGGATGGAACTTGATCATTTTTTCCATTTCTTGCAGTGTATGATGGGATCTTCCAGAGAAGGCCGTGCCTTTAACTTTTGGAAAAGGACTTGTAATTGGTGGAGATCGATCTTCTTCTCTTGAGGAGGTATTGGTTGGGGTTGAATCTTTGTTCCATAAAGCTAACGAAATTATTAAGGACCTCCCTTCCATCTATCCTCACGAAGAACAGGTGCATGTTCGGACTCTCTTGGGTTCAGTGGACGCGGAGGAGAACGCCATGATTCTTGATTTTGATGTGGATGAATCAAAAAACTTCCTTCGAAGTGTCGATGAGAAAACTTTCGAAGGAGTATATGATAGAAGCGAGACAGCCTTTGAAGTCGATGCCAAAGGTGTTATTGATGATACTGGAGGGGTCATGGTGGTGTATGCTGGAATAGTTGTCGGGGAGGACACTGCTGCTGTTGTGGCTGCTTCGGGATGGGATGTTGAGGTTGCCGCTGCTAAAACCGCTGAATGGAACCTTTGTTGCCCGAAGGATTCTTCGGGGGAAGTGCTTGAAGATAGCTTTGCACGAAGGGACTTGCGCTCCATCCTTCGAGGGCTAGTTCCTCCTTTTGTTTTTTCCGTTAGCCGCTTAGTTCCCCTGATGTTTTTCCCCCTTTTTTTTTTTTTTTGTAAACACATCTTTCCCTTCTTCTTCATCAGTAAACCTTTTGCTTCATATATATATATTTTTGAAAGAGGTTGTGGTATGATGGTTCTGCAATGGTTTTCTGGGTTCTTCTGATGTATTTCTCCGATATCGATATCTGAAGGATTCGCTCGGGAAGAGATATATTTATTTTATTTTTTTGACAAAAGGGGAGACCTCCATGGAAAAATACAAATGGTGTATCCATCCTGGGGAAGTACAGCTATTAAGAGGAATGATCTAAAGGAAGTACTGAAAAAGGGAGTGATTGGGAAGTACAGCATTTTAGGGATTGGATTCCTTGAGCTATCGCGAGTGAACTATCACGCCTTCAGGTGTGTCGGTATTGATGAGCTTGCAATATCCTCCCAAAAGGGTATCCGCAACCAGGTACAGCTCGCCTTCACTTTCCTCGGGCAAATCCATCTTTACTGTCATCCTCCCAACTTGAAATGAGCTTTCTTTAACCACTACATCTCCGATTGAAAACGGGTTCAGACGTCGTGTGACCATTTGAGCCTTGGCTTCGTTGGTTTCGCTAGAAGCTTCCAAGCTTCTTGCAAAGTGTTCGAATGGTCCAGCTCCCCATTCACATTTTTTGACAGCGTTCGTGCCGGTTGTTGCGCTGAGTCCCCATGACAGAATGGGGGGGAGAAAAGGCCGGTTGCAGAAAAGGTTGCTCGGTCATACTTACTTGCATTTGAAAATCATGGGCTAGTGCCAACGGGTCCTCTCCGGATGCTCGGGTTCCTTCAATAGCTCGTTGATACGATAACCCGTGGGACGATTTGTTGGGAATTCCTTCGGGCGTGGATGCCGGCAGAGGGTGTACGTCCAGTTTCGCTTGGTTGTCTAGCACCCATAAGCGTCCCAAAATCATGTCATGATCTAGTTCTCTGACAATATGGAACTTGCTATGCGTTATAGCGTCTCCCATCTCGATCTCTAAGTTGATGCAGCCATGCGCGTTCAAAGCTTCTCCTCCCAAGTCTTTAATTACGGATGGGGAATAGGTAGCGTCTTGTTTTGTAAATCCTGCTGCCTTTAGTGTCTTGAAAGTAATGATGTTGTGGTAGGAGGTCGTTTCGATGAGCGTGTCGTCAAATTTGTTACCTCTTCAACGGGACGTGGTTAGCCGTCCCCCGTTCTCCTTTTTGGTTCCGCCCGTTTGGAGAGCTTGGGCCCCTGGCGTGGGTGCCGAGAGAGAAAAAGCCGTTTGCACGACACAACACGATTGAGAGCTGCGAAAATATCTTGTCGCTGCACCTTGGAAAGATAGAGAATTTGGCATATATGTTGCATCGTGGATTGCACGATCTCGTGCACGGAATCCCAGAGGACCCGCAGTTTCTTATGGGGAGTGGGTCTCGATGCACTCTTTCGTCTCCTAGTTGGAGTTCTCCTGCTTCTATCCTTTCTTTGAAAATATGCTTTAGTATGTTGCAATCGCTAGTCGGGTGGTGAACGAACCTGTGATAATGACAGTACTTGGGGTTCGCCATCTCAGCTTCAGTTGGCGGACGTCTGAGCGGCGGCAGTCTGATGACATTGTATTTTACATGAAGCAGTCTTAGGAACAGCATCATGAGAGTAGACACATGACCAAGTTGTTGTTCACCTTTTTTCATTACCAATTAATCACTCTTATAGTTTAAAGGAGCTTACACCCATTTGCTGGTGCCGTATTGATCTAAATGTGCACCTATTTTCCGCATTAAACTCAATGACAATTCATTTTCATTTTCAATAGGTAACATACTGAAATTGGATTTAGGTTTGCTTTTACTGCATTCAGATTACAATTTCATGAATCAAAAAAAAAAAATATTAATATTGTATCATTACCAATCATTCATATCCCAGAGAAGCTTAAGGAAAACGATACAAACATCACTCTTCACGATCAAATTGATTCAGTTGTTCACTGTTTTTCATTACCAATCACTCATGAAGTTTAAAGGAGACAAACTCAATCACAATTCAATTTCATTTAACATACCGAAATTTGATTTAGATTTGGGTTTGATTTTACTGCATCCAGATTACATATATTTCATGAGTAGAAAAATAAAGAAAAAAAATAAGTGGCATCTGGAGATGAAGATATATAAAAGGAATATAAATGATTAAACTGGCAGATTCAATTTTTGTTTCTATGGAGATGCCCAAGAAGAAGCATGTTCCAGATTAAGATTATGAGAGGAGAAACCATAATGCTAATAGTTGCTGTGATTGTTGTTGATACTATTGGACGACCATCACTTGCTTCTGCCATTGATTTTGAAGATGCAGATCTGTTTTTTTTTTGTTTTTGTTTTAGGGTTTCCTCTCCTGCTTTCCAGAGACGATGGGAGGCGCAGTTTTGGGTTCATCTTTAGAAAAATGTACCGTATATGACTACTTATAAGAAGTTAGAATCTGCCGTCAAATTTAGGGTTCACTTGTAACTGTGTATTTCACTTGACCTAACAACTGTTACACATCTACGGCCAACCGGAATTCCTGACCTATTTATGGACGGCTGTGACATGCAGTTGATAACGGAGAACTTTAAAGATACTGATCTGACCGACTTTTAGCAGCTGACTAAAGTAATCAAACCATCCAAAGAGTCAAAAGAATAACAGAACCGCCTCTTTGGCACATTAGAATTTCCCTCCTTTGGGGTCGAGAAGGAGGAAAGACTATTACTGCAAGAATTTCACTCCATGTGGTTAAACTTCATCACCTTATCGGACGGACGTAACCCAAAATATGACGGAACGAAGTTTTTGAGCTGCATACGTGTTGATTGAAGTAGTCAAACCATCTAAACAGTAAAAAGTAATTATAAGTTGTAATGTGATATGTCCAAATATTTCTAAGCACCACTTAGTTCCTGGTATATTGTGTTGTTGTTGTTGATGTCGTCGTTATTGCTTATGTAATGGAATTAGTTTCTGTGTTGGGTTTTAGTGTCATTTAATCAGACCAGACATTTATTGGTAGTTTATATAATCCTCTACTTTTAATTAATTAAAACGAAGATTTACATTATAAGTTAGAATTTATAGCTTGATAAGAGGCACGATTCTTCATTTTTACCAGATACCAGTTAGCAATTCAGTTTTCAACCCATTATATAGCCACAAGATTTAACCAGTTATTAAAGGACCGTCGAGTCGATCGGATCAACTGCAAACTTTGCCTAACAGGCTTTTGCACTCTTTTTGGTGCAGTTGATTACTCACTATGGTGGTAAGCTCGTTCCAACCCGGTATAAGCTCTTGTGACCACAACCTTATACACCGTATTGTGCACATATTTTGTGATATCAATTCTTGACATGTCTCGAGGGATTGAAATGGATCCAACCAGAGTGGTGCGTCAAATTAAACTGGTTAACGGTAATCCAAAATAAATACTTAGTGGTGCGTAAAATTAAATTGGTTTACGGTAATCCCCACATGGCACTTTTTTAATTTCCCCAAATGTAATTAACTTGTTCAACTTAGTTATTTACTTCCCCATTAACTTCACTTGAGAGACTAGTACTGGAGCAACAGTAAGTCCGATTGGACTTCTATCTCTGTACGTGTTTCCATTAATTGCTCCAAGTTAAGGATCAAACATTGAAAATTTGCCTCATAACTAGTATTTGAAGGGATTAAGTGAACCTTAAATCCCGATTTTTCACCGGCTTCTCTAAACATAAGTTCTTGTGGTTCCACAAAGACTTTCATTTTTTCTTTATTTTCATTGTATCCCATACTGATACTGATAGTTTGCATATGATTACAAGCAAACTATCATCACTTTTTAATTTCTCTGTATCAAACTTATGAAATTATGAATTTTCCAAATATTTTATTCTTGAACTAGATTTGTGGGTGTTTTGCACTTGTTGGTCGGACTTTATTTGCTCAAAGGCAAGGCGTACGAGACAGGTGGGGAGATAAAAGTGGTCACTGCCACAAATAAATTGAGACCATAGGCTGCAGTAGGAGGCTGTTTTTATACATATACTCTCCCTCAAAAGGTGCTAGTGAGATGAAAACATAGCCCTCAAGCAAACAACTAATGTCGGGCCGGATCTATGTTGTGAAAGGCGAGCGCTGGACCAGCGCCTAGGCAAAAAAGGCGCCTAGGCGCCAAATTATGCCTGTTATTGTTTTTTTTTAATTTTCGGGCGCTCTAGGCGCTCGCCTTAGGCGCCAAAGGCGCTAGGCGCTGGGCTTGGCGCCTCGCCTTGCCCAGCGCCTTTTACAACATAGGGCCGGATAGATCCAGATTTTGGATATTGGCCCGGGTCAGGACTTAGAGACCTAGGGTTTATACCGAGTCCTACATAAACATCCTTAACTGAATGTGCGCCTCTTTCACTGCTAAGTTCTTCTTCTTCTTTCTTGCAGTCGCCTTATACTCAGATCTACGTAGTCTAGTCTTCTAATGGTCACGAATCTGTTCCTCTTTTTTTTCTTCTTCAAGATGATCATAGAAATCAGGGTTATGAATGTGAATCCTCACATCAACAAGCAATCATCTCTGTTTTAATGTCATAATGAATTACCCTCTCATATCTACCCGAAATTCTCTAAATGTGTCTTTATATCCAAGTTTTCAGCATTTTTGGATGAGTTAGAGGGGAGCCATAGTATTACCCATC
This sequence comes from Papaver armeniacum, assembly GCA_023531295.1. Lineage (NCBI taxonomy): Eukaryota > Viridiplantae > Streptophyta > Magnoliopsida > Ranunculales > Papaveraceae > Papaver > Papaver armeniacum. The sequence continues at coordinate 63,908 of JAJJWW010004106.1, forward strand.
CAGGGGAACTCGAATATCGTAGTACAAGCGTATGAACATTTTCTAAGCAACTTGTATTTGTCTTTTGTCCTCAGCTAATCAACTTCTACGTCTAGGGGAAAATTGAAGCCGTGATGGTTAAATTTGGTTTCGATGTCATGCTTCCGGTATGATAGATCTTATCGGACAATAAGAAATTTCCAAATAATTTCATTGTTGAACAGGATTTGTGGCTTAGGAGATCGTGATATGCATTTTCATTTAGGTTGCGGTAGGAGGTTTGTGTTTATAATAACTAGATTAGAGACATATACACTAAAACAAGACTAGACTCCTGATGCAATTTGCACATTCCTGGTCATCCACCGACTCTCACAACAAACAAATTGGGACTAGTTAAAGATGGATTAGGTAATCTCAAGAAATTCAACCAAAGAGAATACATATGATTAGATCAAAAATGAAAGAAAAACAACCAAAAAAACTGGAATCAGACAGAACTTTTCATAATTTTATTTATTTACTAGGAAATTGGTCATACATAATAAACTAAACTTATGGAGATAAAGAAACCGTGGGATCAAATGAAGAAACTAGCATATCAATTCTTGTGCTTTAGGAACTGTTATTGATCCTAAAACTCCTAAGCTCAAATATGTCTAGCGACGGAAACAACGGAAACAACAACAGTGTTGATTCTGGAAAAGTAGTTGGGTTACTACGACATATTTGGTTTCCAGAACTGTTATCTAAATTATAATTTTGAGAGGAGATATCATAATGCTTGCCAGCTGTTGTTCGTGATAGATCTATAATTTAGGGCTGGCATTTTGGCTATTAGCAGATAGAAGTGGGAGGCACAGTTGAGATCCATTAGGTAAAAATCTTATGCTACTTATAAGGGATAAGAGATGGAGATCCGACCCTTTGTTTTAGGGTTCACTTGTATTATTTGATCTAACGGTTCTAACGTATTCTTTGACTAATCCTGTTTGGTGACCTACATTTCTATTGATAAGCGGCTATGATCTGCGTGATTGATACATGTCGAGAACCTCCTAGGGCTGGATGTTTCTAAGGTGTCAAGATGTTCACTCGGTTAAGTGCCTCCTTGGTACATCCACTTTCTTTGAAATCCCCTTTTATGATTGACTCGTAAATTTGAAGGGCATCTCTTGTGGTTACTTGTGCCTTTATCTAGTAAATGTTGTGTGTATAGGCAATTTGGTTGATTTTATTTTGTTTTTTAGATGGAATATGTAGATGGAGCTCATACTGACATGAACATGTTAAATTGATATAGATTCCACAAGGAGAATTTCTCTGGATATTAGGTAAGAGTGTACATGTTTAAGGTCTTATAGGGAAATAATTGCATATATACATAATTGCAAAACAAGAAATGTTTGGAAGTTTTTTTTTTTAACCACTCAGCCTTACATGGAGGTAGCCTGAAGATATTGATCGACCAACTTTTTGGAGTTGACTAAAATAGTCAAAACTATATTTTGTGTGCTTTGTTAAAATATTTTCTTTTCCATAATTAACTTCTTCTAAAATTTCTTACAACATCCACGTAGTGCTTCTACTTGAATCCCCTACTAGCAATCCCAAATATTTTAAAAGTACTAATCCAGTATAAGCTTCAAAGATACTAAGAATTAACAAAAAAACTACGCTCTTGGACTCAATTATACTTGGTCTCTTCTACTAATATCTACAACACAACTGCAAAAATTTGGCAAAACATAACAAATGATTCGACCGATTTTGTCGCTACATAAAGAAATTTCGAGCGGGAAATATATTTGTTTTCCTATAACATTTATCATATCAGAAACAACACGTACTGACATGTTTTTATTTCAACGTTATCATGCAATCTTATCCGCCTTTTACATTTATATATCACCGGTATTTTTATTTAATATTTTAAATTATGTTAATGTTCTAGATCTGTTAGATAATCAAATCCCTGCACATGTAAAAGGAACTAGGATTGCGTGAAATAAAAAAAAAAAACAATGGATCTTCCAAAAATAAAATAAAAAAACAAGGTGCTAGTGAAATGGAAACATAGCCCCAAGCTAGAAGCTAATGTTGGGCTGGATGTGTACCGTTTTAGATATTAGCTTGATTTTAAAATCCTAGGGTTAGTATTGATTCATATATAAACCTCCTTGGTCTCGTTGCTTGCAGTCATTTTTTTGCAGTCACTTAGATCTATCTACTTTAGTTTTCTTCAATTCAAAATTCATCATCTGGTTGAAATTCTCTTCCTCTTGCCTTCAAGATTATCATGGAAATCGGGGTTATGAATGGGAATCCTCACATCAACAAGCAATCATCTTTGTTGTCGTGTAATGACTTATCCTCTCATAAATACAAGCATTTTTTTCAATTTGTCTTCATTTCGTGGAAGATTTATTGTTTTTGCTTTCTTCTAGGAACCAATATAGAGAAATCTATCAACACAATGAACAAGGAAGGCAGGTCTAATACTATGAACTTGATAATCCAAGTGAGATATGGAAGAACGATTCATTTATCTGTTATTATTTTGTCTTTTTATGATGAAATTTATAATGAAATTCAGATTTTGTTTTAATTTTTGTTTGTTGTTGCATTTGATTGCCTTAAGATTTACTAATTCAAGGAAAAATAATGATTATTGAATTTGGTGGGTGTGTTGCTTCTTTTATCAGCCTTTTGGTGTTGGTGCAAGGTCATCAAGACAAGCCTAGTTGCTTTTTGGTGATGGTATTGCATCTATCCATGCCTTTAGGGTTTCGTATCTTCATTAAACAAGTATTGCCGGGTATTTTTTAGATTGGACAAGTAGTATCAAAGTAGTAGTACCATTTAGCTTGAGTTTTTCGATCGATGTAACATACGAACTAAGTTAAGGTGTTGATTGGAAATTTTGTACCTCGAAGTGTTCTCAAAGCGATAAAGATCAAGATCCAGAGCTGAAACACTATTAGTTGGGTGATACACAACATGACCATGGTGCGTGATTAAACAAGACTTCCCGATGCAACTTCACACATTCATGGTCATCCACCGAATCTCACAACAATTTGAGTTAAGATGGGTTAGGTAATAACAAATATTTGATTCTTAACAAGAGAATACACCTGATTACATGATAAATTGAAGAGAACAAACAACAACAACAAAACTGGAATGGACAAAACTTCTCACAATTTTTATCTAATTATTGGGAAAATTGGTACACATACATAATAAACTTATGTGATGAAGAAATTGTTGAGTAGAAATGATTTAACTAGCAGACCTCTTTTACTTGCATTACTATTTCATGAAAAAAGAATTTTTTTTGGCAATAACAGATTTTCTCCACCACTTACAGTCTATTAATTTATTGGGTTAATTGATTGGCATACTGTTTATGGGTAAAAATCGTTTCTGCCGATTTCGGTAAATTCGGTAGGTGAGTGAGAAACTGGTTCAAACCCTAAACAAATGTGCTGCACGTGAGCACTTTATAGGTTCGAGAGATCAATCTGACAAGTCCGGCCTAAACCAAGAAATGGCCGTTCCAGACTTGCTTCGGTCACAAAGTGGAGGAGAAGGGTTGGTTAAGGGAAGGGAAGCAAAGAAAGGTGTTGAGGAGAGTAGTATCTCGACTTGTATCAGAAAGTGAAAGCTTAGGAAGCTTGCAAGAGATGAAAGCTTTTGGGAGAGCTTGCAAAGTTGCCTTTATGAGAGTGTAGTATTTTTCTCCTGACCGAGACTTGTTGTCTGGTGGAAATAGGTAAGACCTATTTATACAAGTCGAGATTGAAACGTACCCTGGCCTCATGAAGGAAGAGAGTAAAGGGTGAAATAATGGGAGGAGGTGGTAACCGCATGGTTTAATGGGTGAAAACGTTTTTCACCATTATTTCCTCTTTTATTTGACCGCTTTATTCCTTTTCACGCTTTCTTAATGTGAGCGTAGTGTACGCTGCATGCTGTGACCGCCAAACCAAAACCCTAAAGAAGCATCCCAGTTTGTGTTGATGTCTCATTTGTTGGTTGCATCTTGAGTGCATGTGGCGTTGCTAGTGGCGCGTGTGGCATGTGCCAATGGCATGTGCGGAATGCCTTGGTGGTAGGTTGCACGGTTTGCAAGTTAGGATACCAGCGTGTGTGTTTGGCATGTGCCAATGGCATGTGCAGAATGCCTTGGTGGTAGGTTGCACGGTTTGCAAGTTAGGCTACCCGGCCGAGCATGTTGGCATGTGCCAATGGCACGACGGCCATGTTGACCTAGTTTCAAGTCTTGCGAGCCTAGGGCGCTATATTTGGCATGGGCCAATGGCATAGCTGCTTGGAAATACGGCTTGCGATACGTGTTGTCTTGTGCTAATGGCACGTACGGCCGTGGTGACCTAGTTGCAAGTCTTGCAAGCCTAGGGCGCTATATTTGGCGTGGGCCAAAGGCATAGCGGCTTGGAAATATGGTTTGCGACACGTGTTGGCATGTGCCAATGGCACGTGCGGCCATGTTAACCTAGTTGCAAGTCTTGCAAGCCTAGGGCGCTATATTTGGCGTGGGCCAAAGGCATAGCGGCTTGGAAATATGGCTTGCGACACGTGTTGGCATGTGCCAATGGCACGTGCGGCCATGTTGACCTAGTTGCAAGTCTTTCAACCCTAGGGCGCTATATTTGGCGTGGGCCAAAGGCATAGCGGCTTGGAAATATGGCTTGCGACACGTGTTGGCATGTGCCAATGGCACGTGCGGGCCATGTTGACCTAGTTGCAAGTCTTGCAAGCCTAGGGCGCTATATTTGGCGTGGGCCAAAGGCATAGCGGCTTGGAAATATGGCTTGCGACACGTGTTGGCATGTGCCAATGGCACGTGCGGCCATGTTGACCTAGTTGCAAGTCTTGCAAGCCTAGGGCGCTATATTTGGCGTGGGCCAAAGGCATAGCGGCTTGGCATTGCTGCCATGGTGCGCAGGGTGCGGCTTGGTTTGGCATTGTTGCCATGGCGCGCAGTATGCGGCTTGGTTTGGCATTGTTGCCATGGTGCGCAGGGTGCGGCTTGGTTTGGCATTGTTGCCATGGTGCGTAGGGTGCGGCTTGGTTTGGCATTGTTGCCATGGTGCGCAGGGTGCGGCTTGGTTTGGCATTGTTGCCATGGTGCGCAGGGTGCGGCTTGGTTTGGCATTGTTGCCATGGTGCGCAGTATGCGGCTTTGGTTTGGAATTCTTTGCCATGATGCGCGTGGTGCGGCTTGGTTTGGCATTGTTGCCATGGTGCGTGATATGCGGCTTGGTTTGACATTCTTGCCATGATCGCAAAGATATGCGGCTTGGTTTGGCATTCTTTGCCATGATGCGCAGTGGTGCGGCTTGGTTTGGCATTGTTGCCATGGTGCGTAGAGATGCGGCTTGGTTTTGGAATTAGGGTTCGTGTTGAAAACCCTAATCTGGTATTTTGAAAAATTACCCCTATTAATTATTTACACCTGAGTTAAATGCTCTTAGTTAATGTGTTGCGGGTAATACTAGGTCAAGGGGATTTACGATTTTACCCCTTGTTTAAAGACCACCATCAACATTAAGTCCCCCGCTTAGCTTGGAATGGGGGCTTTGTTGAGGTAAGCATAAGATGGTGACAAACTATTATGACAAACCGTAAAGAGAATTGAAGGAGGCTTGTCGACCTTCTATAAATAGGATTTGGAATCCTTGCCTCTGGTAGTTTTGCACAAACGGGGAGGTTGGCACAATTGGTGGGCCTAGGTGCGGCTGGGGCGACGTTGGGAAGTCGACGTGAGTTGGGAAACTGAGTGTGCTAGCTGGTGGGACCGGCGCAAAGTGTAGAAGTCTTGCGTGCTTGCAGGCGTGACTTGGGCGGCCATTGGGAGGTCGGCGCAATTGGTGGGGCCGGCGCAAAGTGTAGAAACCGTGCGTGCTTGCAGGCGTGACTTGGGCGGCCATTGGGAGGTCGGCGCAATTGGTGGGGCCGGCGCAAAGTGTAGAAACCGTGCGTGCTTGCAGGCGTGACTTGGGCGGCCATTGGGAGGTCGGCGCAATTGGTGGGGCCGCATGCAAAGTGTAGAAACCGTGCGTGCTTGCAGGCGTGACCGATGTAAACGAGGAGGAGTAGGTGTTTCTTCAAATAGCGAAGTTTCCTTATCTTGCTTTCCTTCACGTGCGGCTTCAATTAGGGCATCATCCATGCCCAAAAAATCTGGAAGCGTTATGTCCTTCATTGCTCCCTTTCCTTTTTTAAGGTTCCGTATTCATACCCAATCGCGAATGTATCGTCTCCCTTGTTTGAGAAGGGGTTCTTCCTGTTGATTCCCCTTTTCCTTTGCTTTGCCGGTGCGTTTTCTTCTTCTTCCTTTTTTTTTTTTTTTTTTCTTTTTGTTCACGCTATCCTCTTTTTATATGTGCATAGGCAGGATGGAACTTGATCATTTTTTCCATTTCTTGTAGTGTATGATGGGATCTTCCAGAGACGACTGTGCCTTTAACTTTTTGGAAAAGGACTTCGGAATTGGTGGAGATCGATCTTCTTCTCTTGAGGAGGTATTGGTTGGGGTTGAATCTTTGTTCCATAAAGCCGACGAAATTATTAAGGACCTCCCTTCCATCTATCCTCACGAAGAACAGGTGCATGTTCGGACTCTCTTGGGTTCAGTGGACGCGGAGGAGAACGCCATGATTCTTGATTTTGATGTGGATGAATCAAAAAACTTCCTTCGAAGTGTCGATGAGAAAGCTTTCGAAGGAATATATGATAGAAGCGAGACAGCCTTTGAAGTCGATGCCAAAGGTGTTATTGATGATACTGGAGGGGTCATGGTGGCGTATGCTGGAATGGTTTGGCATTGTTGCCATGGCGCGCAAAGATGCGGCTTGGTTTGGCATTGTTGCCATGGTGCGCGAGGTGCGGCTTGGTTTGGCATTGTTGCCATGGTGCGCATGATATCTTGGCTTGGTTTGGCATTGTTGCCATGGTGCGAGTGGTGCGGCTTGGTTTGGCATTGTTGCCATGGTGCGCAAATATGCGGCTTGGTTTGGCATTCCTGCCATGATGCGTAGGGTGCGGCTTGGTTTGGCATTGTTGCCATGGTGCGCAGTATGCGGCTTGGTTTTGGAATTAGGGTTCTGTGTTGAAAACCCTAATCTGGTATTTTGAAAAAATACCCCTATTAATTATTTACACATGAGTTAAATGCTCTTAGTTAATGTGTTGCGGGTAACACTAGGTCAAGGGGATTTACGATTTTACCCCTTGTTTAAAGACCACCATCAACACATACATAAAAGTAAACTATGGAGATCTGAGGAAACAAACAAAATACAAATGATAAAACTAGCAGCAGTTTTTCTTCTGGTGAGGTGAAACTGAATATTCAATTAGGCCACAAATGATGGAGATTAGAGATGAAAGTTAAAGGTAAAACTAAAAAAGGAATACATGAACATCGTGAAGCGGCAAAAATAACCAAAAGAAAATATGCGGGAAAGAAGATAAACTGGAGAAAAGTAGGAAAATTAAGATTTTGAGAGTCGATATCATTATGCTAATAGCCGTTGCTTTTTGTTAATGCTATTGAATTACCACCACTTGCTTCTGCCACTGCCATGAGTAGTTGCAGATCTGTTTTATTTTAGGGTTTCTCCTCTACAGATGGGAGGCGCAGTTTTGGGTTCTATATATATACAACCACTTATCAGGGTTAGAGAATCTGCCGTCAAATCTAGGGTTCACTTATAGCATAGTTTTAAGCTTAATCTGACGGCCATTACAATATCTATGACTAACGGGAATTCCTGACCTACTATAGACGGCTATGATATGGAGTAGTTTGATAACGGAGAACTTTAAGATATATATTGATCTGACCAATTTTTTACAGTTGACTAAATTAGTCAAACCATCCAAACAGTCAAGAGAATTATGACAGGATTGCCTCTTGGCACAATTGAATAACAGCAATGCCTTTTTAGCAAATTAGAATTTAACTCCTTTGGTGTCGAGGAGGAGGGAAGACTACTACCGAAGGAATTTCAATCTGATGCTCATACAGAACCGAAACACCATAGGGGTTATCAAACTGCACCACCATACAACACAGAATTATACTGTTAATTGTCATTTACTGATGAAGTTGTAAAAAGCACATATGTGGTGGATAGCGTTCCCATTAAATATGAATTCTTTGAGTGCAATTATATTTTATTTACGAGCTCCTTTTTTCTTTCCTTTTTATTTTATTTTATTTCGATGCCATTTGATGGTGTTCCTTATAGTCAGACAGGTGAAGAGATAAAAGTGGTCAATATAGTGCATTGCATTTAGGTTGCAGGCAAGAAACAAGACTTCCGATGCAACTTTGCACATTCATGGTCATACACTCGACTCTCGCAACAAATTGACACTAGTCAATATGGATTAGGCAATCTTAATGATGGATTTCTATCAAATATAGCGATTTTAGTATTCTAGTCAAATTCTAATATTTGGTATGTCCAAACTCCAATCTGGAATCTTTTGTATCGTAGGTGCCAAATCAAAAATTGATTGAAATGGTGCTAGTTGAGAAATTTTAGCATCTCTGCCTCATCGAGCAGTGTATTGCTAACCAAGAAATTTTAGCATCTCTTACCTCTTTTCCGGCCATATTTATCATCGGCAACCCAGATGCAACATCCCGAGCAACATCCGGATGCGACCAAATTAACTATCATCAAAAGATGAATACTAAAATCATCATCTTCTTGAACTATAATTCTTCTCGGTGTCTACGTTAAGTCTAGAGTGTAAAGAAGAATTGAATAAAGTGCATTTTAACGTAGACAATTAATCGAACCATAATTCTTGGGTGTCCCTATGAATTCCGTACTTGTGCTCATTCGGATATTCCACCGAAATGCTAAAGGTAATATCTACCTAACCTTCCTAGTCGAATTCTGCTTATTTTTTAATTTGACCATATCCAATGGTAAGCCTTGTGCAAAAACCCAGTTTAAACCAAAACTATCCAAGAAGTAATAATGCCACACCTTTCTAGTACTTTCAAAACAATGCAAGAAAGCAATTTATATATTATTCATGAAGAAAACAAAAGTGACCAAGGACGAAATTCCAAATTAGCAATCTGAATGCCCAAATTGTGCAAACCGTAAGTGTGAGCTTCTTGACCGCATAATGGGAATAGCTAAGGTTGTTGTGGTGATGCTAGCTATTGAACTATCATTAGCTTCTGCCATGATCGACAATTTTTTTTTTTTATCTTCAAGACTTCAATAGTATTATCCAAACATACTTCTAATCATAACAAGGTCATGATTAGTAGTATGGCGTTCTAGTTGTTAGGCCAAAGTAAGACTATCCTCAAACCTTTGGAGACTTTATGATATATCTCAATAAGATGATCAAGTTTACGCCTAAACAGTCTACATATTACTTCGCCTTCCTTAAGTTGAGATGATGTTTTATGCTAGTCGTGAATTTTGCACCTGATCTACATAGTATTTCAAGCATATCACGCTTGAAGTTTTGAAACACCGACCGACAATCTTGATGAGGCGTCACTGGGATCACAATGTGGTGCTTCACCGGTGGAACCGGAAACTCCGCATCAAACTAGGCCGAACAAGTCATGGAAAGTGTGGCTGATTCACGGTGGAACTGGAAACTCGCATCAAATTCGCACTTCTCTGGCGCCCGAAATAGGTGGAAATAAACTAGATTTATACCGATATTAGAGTAGAGACATACAAACCGGATCAAGATTCTGATGCAACTTTGCGCATTCATGGCAAAGCAAGGTCATTCACCGACTCTCACAACAAATTGAGATTAGTTAATCTCAAAAACTTGAAAACCAAATAGAATACATCCAGATTAGATCACGAATCGGATACTTTCATCATTGAAAAAACAAACAAACTGGAATTGACTAAACTTCTCATAATTTTTATTTATTTATTGGGAAATTGGTTCACATACACAATGAACTAGAAATGATTAAACTACAAGATCACTTCTTGTACTTCTGAGACAGTCATGATGGTAATCTTAAATATTCTAAACCCAAATACATTAAGTGGTACTAAAACACACACAACAACAATGACTTAGAAGAAAACTAAAAAGATGATTTGATTCGTTCCATCCGACATAAATTATCAATTTGAGAGGAGAAATCATTATGCTAAAAACGGCTTTTGTTGTTGGTGATCCTCTGCTACTGAACCGTCTCCGACTGTTTTCTCCCATGATTTTGTTGCAGCTGATAGATCTATTGTTGTCTGTCTTTAAGGTTATGATTTGGTTTCTTTGGTTCTCAGCATATAGAAGAGGGAGGCGCAGTTTGGATGCATTTGTAGAAAACTTATGCTACTTATAAAAGGGAAAGGGATGGAGATCTACCCCTTTGATTTAGGGTTCGCTTACATTTCAAGTCTATTATATGATCCAACAATTTCCGCTTATTCCTTGACTGACCGTATTGGGTGACCAAAATTTGTTTGACTTGTCTAGACCCCGAGGTCAACTGGTAAACTATCTGCCATGTGAGCAATTGAAAATAATCATCGGAGACTGGGAGTAGTAATACATGTGCCGAGAAGGTAAATTATAAAAACAAATAATGGATTTTCATGACTAATCAAAACATAACGATTTTAGTACTCTTATCAAATTCTAATATTTGGTAATGCCAATCTGGAATCTTTTTATTTGCAAAATGAACATTGATTGAAATGGTGCTAGTTAGAGAGAAAAACAAAGAAGACAGAACGTTAAACTGACTTGGAGCAATGTACGGAAACGAGCTGACTGGTGTTGTCAAGTTAGACTCATGATGTTTTACCAACCTTGCCGTTCCAAAATCTGAAACCTTAATTTCGAATTTAGAGTCCAATAAGATTTATTTTCCGGTATATGTTGTTGTAAATAATGACAACATTTGCAGTAACTTATAAAAAATACTTAGCTCGAACTGATGCGTGATCGATGTTCCGGGAGATATACTGATAATGGTAGCAAGAACGAGTAGAGGCACGTATGAGATACGCTGACCTAAAGGTAATATTGCCTGCTACTCCTCTGAGATGCTATAGCAGTTGGCAAGTCACCTCCAGGATACAACTACTGATAGTACTCCTCAATGTATCATACAAAGAAAGTACTCTAAGAGCTTGGCAAAGTTGTATGAAGAAATGGAAAAAGTTTTAGTGAAACAAAAACAAAGAAAACAGTAGCAGAAATAAAATGAGGTAGGTAGAAGTTGTTTTTGTTTCTGTGTTGCATAAATGAGCTGAACCAGTTCCTTATATACTGTTTCAAAGAATTTAGTCGTTAGAAATAAGAGAGGAAAGATTCTCACGCATGAAAACAGCTTTGTCAGAAAACAACTTTAACTTTAAGCAGAAAACAGCTTTGTCAGAAAACAGCTTTAACTTTTAGCGAAAACTTGACTTTGTCGAGTTCGGGAAAGCAGTTATGCTTTTGTCAGCCAGTCAAAGCATGCGAGATACACAAGTCAGACAGACAAAGAAGACAATCCAAACACGTATAGACTAGGAGTAAGATTCTTCTACATGTGTGGAACACGTACAAAATTTCAGCAAAAAGATAAGATCTAGTGAACCCACACCCACCCAGCTACCCGAGCCGGCCCGCCCGCCCGACCGGACGGACGGCGGCGCGTGCGTCTTCGGTGCGAACACCACGCGACGGAAAGGCAAATTTGCCATAGTCTAGGTCTTCCCTCTCACACAAAAGTGTGTAGACCCAAAGGGCCATGCCCTTTAGTGAAAACCCATGGTATTTAAGTCTAAAACTCTAAAGATTTTAGTCTATGTGGGACTAATGTTTTATCCATTCAAAAGAAAAAACAACTAGTGGGCAATTGGTCTAGGATCAAATCATGGTCCATGCACTTTTGGTTTTAATACAAAATCCGTTTTTTTCTAACAATCCCCACATGAATGATAAAACATATCGATAAAACACGAGAAAAACGAGAAGACAACAAAATTAGGCTAAGGTGTCCCAAGGATTGAACCTTAACTTAGTGAGAGGTTACCGGAACTGCTTGTTGTAATGGGGAACGCAATGTCTTGAACCGCCAACAGTGAATACAATTCAGAAATAACAACCACACTTTGATGTCTCAAAGAAAAGCCGCCAAGCTCTTGCCGTTGTGCCTGTTTTGGCCATGGGCTAAATCCCGGACTTAATGAATGTCTCTAGAGAATCAGCTCAAATTCTCATAGGAAGCGGCCCCACTTCCAACATCCATAAAGGTGAGTTCATTAAGAGTTTCCTGCCACACCCCGCTTTAAACAAAGCCATGCAACTCATTAAGATCTCAACAGATCATCCTAACTCATGCAGGTAGCACTATCGCACAATTACATCATAGGGAGGGACAACGATAGTGCTTTCTCGATATCACCATAAATTAGTTGTCTCATTGAACCTTGATCTTGGAGCTCCATTCACAAGGTTGAGTATCCTTCATGGTGACTTATTCTATGAGCTTAAGTCACATCCCCCTCGATGTGGATCTAACTACCTCTCTAGATAACCATTTCGTCAAAGGATCTGCAATATTCTCTTTAGACCTCACAAAGTCTATAGAGATGATACCGAGAGAGAGTAGTTGTTTCACCGTCTTATGTCTTCTTTGTAGATGTATAGACTTTCCGTTGTATACACTATTCCTTGCGCAACCAATAGCAGCTTGACTGTCACAGTGGATTGCGATCGAAGACACGAGCTTGGGCCAGAGTGGAATTCCTCCCAGGAAACCTCGTATCCATTCAGCTTCCTCTCCGACTTTCTCCAAGGCTATAAACTCGAGACTCCATAGTGGATCAAGCTATACATGTCTGTTTGGAAGACTTCCATGACACGACACGCACCTCAAGTGTGAAGATGTACCCACTAGTAGATTTGCACTCATCCGAGTCCGATATCCAGTTGGCATCACAATACCCTTCCAAAGACAAAGAGATACTTCCCAAAACTTAAGCAATAGTTTGAAATGCTTCTCGGGTAGCGTAGAACTACGTAGAGAGCATTCCAGTGATCCTTCCTGGGGTTGCGGGTGTACCGCTTAAACTACTCACGGATGTAAGCAATATCGGGTCTTTATGCAGTTCATCAAATGCATAAGACTCCCAATAATGCGAGAATACTCAAGTTGAGAGATTCCTTCTCCTTGATATTTTTCAAGTTACAATTAGGATCATAAGGAGTAGATACTGGGTTTAACATTTTCATGATTAAATCTCTTAAGTACGATGGTTTCAAAGATAATGAGATTGACTAAGACTATATCCGTCGACGCGTCTTTCCGATTTTTCATCCCGAAGATTATATCAAGAAGGCCTAAGTCTTTCATGTCAAAGTTTTCGTTAAGCATGCTTTTAATGGTATTATTAATATCAAGGTTCTTGCCTAATATGAGCATATCATCAACATACGAGCACACAATAACATGAGAATCATCCACAAATTTAATGTAAACATATTTATCAGATTCATTAACCTTGAAGCCATTAGATATCATTACATGATCAAATTTTGCATGCCACTGTTAGGTGCTTGTTTTAAACCGTACAGAGATTTTTTCAATTTGCATACTTTGTTTTCACATCCTTTCACAACGAAACCTTCAGGTTGGTCCATATAAATTTCTTCATTCAATTCACCATATAAAAATGCGCTTTTAACATCCATCCGATGTATATGCAAATCATAAATAGAAGCAATAGCAATCAACATCCTAATAGAAGTGATTTTAGTGACCGGTGAATAGGTATCAAAGAAATCTAATCCTTCCTTTTGTCTATAGCCTTTAGCTACCAACCTATCTTTATGTTTCTCTATAGTTCCATCTGTTCTAAGCTTTCTTTTGAAAACCCATTTGCAACCTATGGCTTTACTACCAGGAGGTAAGTCTACAAGCTCCCAAGTTTCATTATGTTGAATGGAATTCCACTCATTAATCGAAGCTTCTTCCCAGAATGGAGCTTCTGGAGAAGTCATAGCTTCCTTATAGGTTTGGGGTTCAGACTCTACCGTAAGAGTCAAAAAATCTGGTCCGAAACTTTTCTCGGTTCTAACCCTCTTACTTCTTCTAGGTTCGGTCTCAACATCTACAGACAGGGGTTTACTAGTCGAAGGAACATCTGTGAGGTCATCATGGACCCTTTTTTGAGGTCCAGACCCTAAAGGAAATATGTGTTCAAAAAAACACAAAGATCTCTAGATTCCATAATGGTGTTCGGACCAATGTTATTATGGTCGAATCGATGACCATGAACCTATGTGCATTAGTATGCTCGGGATATCCTAGGAAAACACAGGTCTACGTTTTAGGTCCTATTTTGGTTCTCTCTTGAAAGAGGAATGGCCACCTTGGCCAAACACCCCCACACTTTAAAGTATGCATAGGAAGGTTGTCTTCCTTTCCACGGACTCGTAAGGAGTTTTATCTCGATTTTTAAATGGAACTCGGTTCAAGATATAGCATGTAGAGAGAATTGCTTCCCACCACAAGTTCGAAGGTAACCCTGAACTGGTCAACATAGCGTTTACCATATCTATGAGTGTTCGATTTTTCCTTTCGGCTACTCCATTCGACTCAGGTGAAGAAGGTGCGGTAGTTTCATGAATGATGCCATTAAGTTTACAAAATTCACCTATGGGTATCACATACTCACAAACCACAGTCGACCTAAGAGTTTTAATTTTAACACCTTTTTGGTTTTCTACTTCAAGTTTATATATTTTGAAAGCCTCTAAAGCCTCATCTTTACTTGTAAGAAGATAAACTCGATAAAAGATCGTGAGTAATCATCTATAAAAGTGATGTACCATTTTTACCACCTCTAGTTGGTGTTGATTTCAAATCTCCTAAATCCGAGTGTATTAGTTCTAAGGGAACTGTTTCACGTTCAACTTTTTTATTAAATGGTTTTCTTGCATATTTAGATTCAACACAAATTTCACATCTATGATTTTTGTCAATGCTTATTTTTGGAATGCAACCTAAATTAGCAAGTCTTTCCAAAGATTTGAAATTAACATGTCCAAGTCTATCATGCCAAACATGTGAGGAGTCACAAACATAAGCGTAAGAAGATGCATTAACATTCATGTTCAAAGAAGATACACTAAGCTTAATCATGTTTTCAAAGTGACATAACCTTTTCCTACGATGTCACCACTCTTAGAGATTACAATGTTGTTAGACTCAAAGCAACAAATTTAAAACCTTTCCCTAGTAAGATGGTTTCGAGATAAGATTCTTGCATATGTCCTAAGCTTTGTTGGACGTGATACACGTCATTCAATGCGAGAGTTTTTCCTGAAGTGAGCTTCAATTCAACCTTGCCTTTCCCTACCACTTTAGCAGTGGAAGAGTTTCCCATAAACAGTTTCTCATCGTCTCCTACTGGGGTGTAGGAGGAGAAAGCATTTCTGAACTTGCAGACATGTCTGGTGGCTCCAGAATCTAGCCACCAGTCTCTCACATTGGTCATATTAGAGACAAGGTTGACTTCAGATACCATGCCAGTAAAATATCCTTAATCATCTACTATGTTTGCCTTATTTTTCTGTTTTTGGATCAATTTTGGTCTTTTTAGGCGCCCTACAGTCTTTGGCCATATGACCAGTTTTCCACAATTATAGTGATCGCCTTTGATGGTGTTTTTGGAGACACCACCCTTAGGCTTAAGATTTTACCTTTTGAGTTTCGACATTTGTTACGTCTATTACCATTTTTTTGGATTCTCCATGCTTTTTATTTGACGCAGACATTATCGTCCAGAGATGAGCTTTGTTGGACATGTCTTTGCTCAAAGATCAGGCTCTTGTCCTGCAGCAATGTAAGCTCCTCAACCTGGATCTTTTTCCCCCTCCACCATGGTGATTTCCCCTATTCTTGTGTCGTGACCTCCTCTTGTACTCGTTCCATGAGTGTGGAAGCTTTTCAATCACTGCAGATACTTGTAGAGCTTCATCAATATGCATGCCTTCAGCAAGAATTTCGTTGATGAGTAGCTGGAGTTCGAGGAATTGTTCTACTATAGGCTTTTCATCAGTCATCTTATATTCCAGGAACCTAGCCACCAAGAACTTCTTGCTTCCAGCAGCCTCAGCAAGATATTTTTCTTCAAGGGCTTCCCATAAATCAAAAGCAGTAAAATTTTCTTTTGCATTATAAAAGTCGTACAAGGAGTCATCCAGACAGTTAAGAATATGGTTTTTGCACATGTAATTCTTCCTAGTCCACCTATCCAGTCTATCTTCATAACCACGGTCATGAAGTCTTCTCGAGGGTCTTTCTAAGGCAACTTCATCTAAACTTTGGTCTTTTAAGAAGAATAACATTTTGGACTGCCATCGTTTAAAGTCTTTTCCACTAAACTTTGGGGGTTTTTCTACAGTACTCTTTCCCATTTTGTTACAGCAAAATATAGCAGTGAAGGATATTACCTTTAGATTGTTGTAAATAATGACAACATTTGCAGTAACTTATAAAAAATACTTAGCTCGAACTGATGCGTGATCGATGTTCCGGGAGATATACTGATAATGGTAGCAAGAACGAGTAGAGGCACGTATGAGATACGCTGACCTAAAGGTAATATTGCCTGCTACTCCTCTGAGATGCTATAGCAGTTGGCAAGTCACCTCCAGGATACAACTACTGATAGTACTCCTCAATATAGCATACAAAGAAAGTACTCTAAGAGCTTGGCAAAGTTGTATGAAGAATTGGAAAACGTTTCAGTGAAACAAAAACAAAGAAAACAGTAGCAGAAATAAAATGAGGTAGGTAGAAGTTGTTTTTGTTTCTGTGTTGCATAAATGAGCTGAACCAGTTCCTTATATACTGTTTCAAAGAATTTAGTCGTTAGAAATAAGAGAGGAAAGATTCTCACGCATGAAAACAACTTTGTCAGAAAACAACTTTAACTTTAAGCAGAAAAAAGCTTTAACTTTAAGCAGAAAACAGCTTTGTCAGGTTCAGAAAAAAGATTATGCTTTTGTCAGCCAGTCAAAGAATGCGAGATAAACAAGTCAGACAGACAAAGAAGACAAGCCAAACACGTACAAACAAGGAGTAAGATTCTTTTACATGTGTGGAACACGTACAAAATTTCAGCAAAAAGATAAGATCTAGTGAACCCACACCCACACCCACACCCACACCCGAGCCCGAGCCCGGCCCGGCCCGCCCGACCGGACGGACGGCGGCGGCGTGCGTGCTTCGGTGCGAAGCACCGCGCGTACGGGAAAGGCAAGTTTGCCATAGTCTAGGTCTTCCCCCTCACACAAAAGTGTGTAGACCCAAAGGGGCCATGCCCTTTAGGCAAAATCCATGGTATTTAAGTCTAAAACTCTAAAGATTTTAGTCTATGTGAGACTAATGTTTTATCCATTCAAAAGAAAAAACAACTAGTGGGCAATTGGTCTAGGGATCAAATCATGGTCCATGCACTTTTGGTTTTAATACAAAATCCGTTTTTTTCTAACAATCCCCCACATGAATGATAAAACATATCGATAAAACACGAGAAAACAGAAGACAACAAAATTAGGCTAAGGTGTCCCAAGGATTGAACCTTAACTTAGTGAGAGGTTACCGGAACTGCTTGTTGTAACGGGGAACGCAATGTCTTGAACCGCCAACAGTGAATGCAATTCAGAAATAACAACCACACTTTGATGTCTCAAAGAAAAGCCGCCAAGCTCTTTCCGTTGTGCCCGTTTTGGCCATGGGCTAAATCCCGGACTTAATGAATGTCTCTAGAAAATCAACTCAAATTCTCATAGGAAGCAGCCCCACTTCCAACATCGACAAAGGTGAGTTCATTAAGAGTGTCCTGCCACACCCCGATTTAAACAAAGCCATGCAACTCATTAAGATCTCAACAGATCATCCTAACTCATGCAGGTAGCACTATCGCACAGTTACATCATAGGGAGGGACAAGGATAGTGCTTTCTCGATATCACCATAAATTAGTTGTCTCATTGAACCTTGATCTTGGAGCTCCATTCACAAGGTTGAGTATCCTTCATGGTGACTTATTCTATGAGCTTAAGTCCCATCCCCCTCGATGTGGATCTAACTACCTCTCTAGATAACCCTTTCGTTAAAGGATCTGCAATATTCTCTTTAGACATCACAAAGTCTATGGAGATGATACCAGTAGAGAGTAGTTGTTTCACTGTCTTATGTCTTCTTTGTAGATGTATAGACTTTCCGTTGTATACACTATTCCTTGCGCAACCAATAGAAGCTTGACTGTCACAGTGGATTGCGATCGAAGACACGAGCTTGGGCCAGAGTGGAATTCCTCCCAGGAAACCTCGTATCCATTCAGCTTCCTCTCCAGCTTTCTCCAAGGCTATAAACTCAGACTCCATAGTGGATCGAGCTATACATGTCTGTTTGGAAGACTTCCAAGACACAGACGCACCTCCAAGTGTGAAGATGTACCCACTAGTAGATTTTCACTCATCTGAGTCTGATATCCAGTTGGCATCACAATACCCTTCCAAAGACAGCAGGATACTTCCCAAAACTTAAGCAATAGTTTGAAGTGCCTCTCAGGTAGCGTAGAACTCTGTAGAGAGCATTCCAGTGATCCTTCCCATGGTTGCAGGTGTACCTGCTTAAATAACAAGCCTTTAAACCACTAAGTGTCCCTAGTGGACGAGTTATAGTCTCATGAAGGTTTACTAGAGATATACCTACAAAACCTATATTTCAAACTCCGTCTATTCATGACAAATCAATGAATGAATCCAAAATGACTACAGGAGGAGGTACCTTGCAAATTCAATTCAAATATTAGTAAATAAACTCTAATTAGATAGTTGAACAAGCCACAATACTCGGAAACTAACAAACACAATCACAATGAAAAGATTAAGAAGATGGATAAAGATGTAGATGTTGGCGGATATTCACAAGTGTTCGATGTTTCCCATATCTGTCTGAAGGTCACTGCTAAGATGAACCTAATCCTATTGGATTGAGCTACTTCGTGCTGAATGCTACATCAAATCAATTGGCATATACAAGGGAACCAAAAGTGACTTTATTCAACACAATGAAAATTTTTTTTTATGATTGGATCAAACTGGATCCAATTTTTTAGACGGCATGATTAGATCTTTTGGATCCAAGCGCATGCTTCTTGTCAGCAAGTACATGATAGTTGCCTTGGATCCTGCATTCCACGCTTGTTTAGGCGACGGAGACAGGGACTACGTTTCACACATACTGCTATTCCCAAGTGTCTTTTATTCCGTTTTGGTCTAATTGATCAGTCTCTTTTTTTTTTTTTTTTCATATATTTTTCATTTTTTTTTTTTTTTTTTTTTTTTCAATTTTTTTTTTCTTTTTCTAGTAACTCAACCACTCTATTTCATCCTAGCAGTAATAACACGTCGATGTTTAGTGACCCACCAAAGCACTTAGAGAACAATAGATAAATATGGAAAAATAAAAATAGAATGTGATATGGTGATATTCCGAGATATGGTAACAACTATCATGTTAATTTGTGATTTCTGAGCTATATTCGTCCCTTTTAGTTAATTGGTTCCTCAACTCCTGCATTCAAAATGGTTCCATCCACTAATGGTGTCATCCTAAAGGCACAAGTTTCTAGATTTCGGAGTTCAAAAAGCACACAAATTTTTCTGTTTTTCTATTTTTCTGATTTTTTTTTTTTAAAAAGGCATAAAACAAACTAAAACATATAAATGCTCCCCCACACTTAAACTTTACATTGTCCTCAATGTAAATTGAATCATTCAAAGTAAGTCAAGGTGGGAAATCCTAGCAAGAAATCAGCAAAAACAAAGTAAAAGCAAAACAAGAAAAACTAAAAACAAGAAAAGACATAAATACAAGACAAGAAATACTCATCCTTTGGGTTGCCTCCCAATTAGCGCTTGGTTTAAAGTCGTCAGCCCGACTATCTCCTTGCTTTCTATGACTCCTCCAGAGGGAGCACATCCACAAAGTTAACTCCTTCCACCACTTCGAAGTGAAGTTCTCATAATATGGTTTCAACCGTGCCCATTAACTTTAAGTTCTTTCCCGTAGCTATGCTACGAATTTCCACCGCACCATGAGAAAACACATTAGTAACAATAAAAGGTCCGATCCATCGTGACCTTAGTTTACCCCGAAATAATTGCAAGCGAGAATTAAACAAAAGCACTTTTCGCCCAATACAAAATTGTTTCCTAGAAATCATGTTATCATGGAATGCTTTCGTCTTTTCTTTGTAAATCCGTGAACTTTCAAATGCATCATTGCGAAGCTCCTCTAGCTCTTGAAGTTGTAACTTCCTTTGATTTCCATCCCCATCCATCTCCATGTTGCATTGTTTAATAGCCCAAAACGCTTTATGCTCAATTTCCACGGGTAAGTGACAAGGTTTACCATACACAAGCCTAAAAGGAGACATTCCAATAGGTGTTTTATATGCGGTTCTATATGCCCACAAAGCATCATTAAGTCGCATGCTCCAATCCTTCCTTGTCGGGTTCACCGTCTTTTCTAGAATTGATTTCACCTCCCGGTTAGACACCTCGGCTTGTCCATTGGTTTGGGGATGATAAGGTGTTGCAATCTTATGCGACACATTGTACTTCCTTAACAAGCTTTGCAAGAACCTGTTTTTGAAGTGAGAACCCCCATCGCTAATTATCGCCCTTGGAATTCCAAACCTTGCAAAAATATTAGCTTGCACGAAATCTGAAACAACTTTAGAATCATTAGTTGGGGTGGCTTTAGCTTCCACCCATTTCGAGACATAATCAACCGCAAGTAAGATATAAAAATTCCCATGGGAGTTGACAAAAGGCCCCATAAAATCAATACCCCATACATCAAAAACTTCAATAAATTGGATAAAAGTTTGTGGCATTTGATTTCGGACACCTAGATTGCCGGTTCTTTGACACCTATCACAAGTTGTACAAAATATGTGTGCATCCTTAAACAAAGTTGGCCAATAAAACCACTTTCAAGTACCTTGTGCGCTGTCCTCTTACTCCCAAAATGTCCTCCGTAAGCATAAGAGTGACAAAAAGACAAGATAGAGTTAAATTCGGATTCGGGCACGCACCTTCGTATTACTTGGTCACTACCATGTTTCCATAAGTATGGATCATCCCATATGTATTGGTTCCCTAACCTCTTAAGTTTGTCCTCTCAAAGACGAGACAAGTTCTTTGGGATTTGTTTAGAAACTAAGTAATTGACAATATCGGCATACCATGGTTCTCCAAGGGCAATTGAGAAAAGTTGCTCGTCCGGAAACTTTCACGCAACGGGATAGTCTCCTTGTCTCTGAGCAAGTCGGCTCAAATGATCCGCAACGGTGTTCTCAATTCCTTTCTTGTCTTTGATTTCAATATCAAACTCTTGCAAGAGTAATATCCATCGTATGAGCCTCGGTTTCGCCTCTTTCTTTGTAAGCAAGTATCTAAGTGCTTTGCATGATCGAAAAAACAACAACTTTTGTACCAATTAGATAAGAGCGAAACTTTTCTAAAGCAAAAACAATGGCTAATAACTCCTTTTCAGTGGTGGTGTAGTTTTGTTGAGCCTCATTTAACGTTCTAGAAGCATAATAAATGGCATGAGGAAGCTTCCCCACACGCTGCCCAAGTACCGCACCAACCGCATAATCACTAGCATCACACATGAGTTCAAACGGCTTACTCCAATC
The DNA here is from genome assembly GCA_023531295.1 of Papaver armeniacum. Classification (NCBI taxonomy): domain Eukaryota; kingdom Viridiplantae; phylum Streptophyta; class Magnoliopsida; order Ranunculales; family Papaveraceae; genus Papaver; species Papaver armeniacum. The sequence goes on from JAJJWW010004106.1 coordinate 85,650, forward strand.
CGGTGGTTTAATGATAGGGGCTGAAATCAAAAGTTCTTTCAAACGATTGAATGCCACCATACATTTCTCATCAAAGTCAAAACCACATCTTTTTGCAATAAGTTACATAGTGGTGACGCTATCTTGGAAAAGTCCTTGATGAACCTACGATAAAACCTGCATGACCAAGAAAAGAGCGTATGTCCCTCACCGTAGTGGGAGGGGTTAGAGCACGAATAAGGTCTATCTTAGATTTATCGACTTCCAAGCCTTTAGAAGATATTATATGGCCTAAAACTATGCCATGAGTTACCATGAAATGGCACTTCTCCCAATTTAGCACAAGATTTGTTTCAACACATCGTTCAAGGATTAGAGACAAATTGTTCAAGCAAAGGTCAAAAGAATCACCAAAGACACTAAAGTCATCCATGAACACTTCGATTATGTTTTCAACATATTCCGAAAAGATACTCACCATACACCTTTGAAAAGTAGCTGGAGCATTGCATAGGCCAAAAGGCATCCTTCTATAAGCAAAAGTACCGAAAGGACAAGTGAAAGTGGTTTTCTCTTGGTCCTCCGGCGCTATCACAATCTGATTATAACCTGAATAGCCATCAAGAAAGCAATAGTAAGAATGTCCAGCTAAACGTTCAAGCATTTGATCAATAAAAGGTAAAGGAAAGTGATCTTTTCTAGTGGTGGCATTCAATTTTCTATAATCAATACAAACCCTCCAACCGGTTTGAACACGAGTTGGGACAAGTTCATTCTTATCATTCTCCACCACCGTCACACCCGATTTTCTTTGGTACTACTTGTACCGGGCTTACCCACTTGCTATCGGATATGGGGTAGATAACACCCACTTCCAAAAGCTTGAGTATCTCCTTTTCACAACTTCCATCATGGAGGATTCAATCGACGTTGCGGCGTCTCTCTTAGGCTTTGCATCATCCTCCAAACGAATTTTGTGCATACAAACGGCGGGGCTAATACCCTTGATATCGGCAATTGTCCATCCTATGGTCGTCTTGTACTTCCGTAGCACCCTTAGAAGTTTTTGCTCCCCGTAAATCACTAAGCTTGTTAGAAACAATCACCGGTAACTCTTCATTATCACCCAAGTACAAGTACTTAAGGTGGTCGGGAAGAGGTTTCAATTCTAAAATCGGAGATTTAATAATTGAAGGTACAAGTTTTCATCACTGCATGGTAAAGAAATAAAAGAGATATTATGAGTTTTCGGGCATTCTTGTAGTGAATTCAGGATCACCAAGAGCTTCCTTGACTTCATTACCACACTCTACACCATTATCCATGGATGTAGTTAACACGGTTTCCAAAGCATCATCACCGTTTAATTCAAACATTTGTTGTGCCAATGTATCCATCACATCAATGGAGAAACAAGAGTGGACATCACTAGGATATCTCATCGTCCGGAAAATGTTGAAACGTATTGTTTCTCCATCAAACTCCATAGTTAGCGTTCCCTTATCCACATCAATTATGGTTTTCGCCGTTTTCATGAAAGGACGCCCAAGAAGCAATGGAAGAGACGAGTCCGTGCACCTTCATCCATCTCTAACACACAAAAGTCCGCAGGAAATACAAGTTGATTAACCCGCACAAGAACATCCTCAACAATACCCATTGGGTAAACATTAGAGCGATCGGCTAATTGCAATACAATTTCACTTTTTAAGAGGACCAAGATCAAGTGAATTATACATTGACGCAGGCATAACATTAACGGAAGCACCTAAGTCCAACATAGCTTTGTTAAAAGTTGTGTTACCAATTTTGACGGAATGTCGAAACTACCCGGATCCTTGCACTTAAGTGGGAGTTTGTGTTGTAAGATTGCCGAAGCATTCTCCCCCACACTAAGCACTTCATTACCTTTGAGCCTTTGTTTGTTGGTACACAAGTCCTTCAACACCTTTGCATACTTTGGAACTTGCTTGATAGCATCAATGAGTGGTATGTTCACATGGATCTTTTTGAGAACGTCTAAAATCTCCTTTTCTAGTTCCGCCTTCTTAGAACTTGCAAATGCGAGGGAAAGGAAGAGGAGGAACATAAGTAGAAACCGGAGTTTTAGCGTTAGGAATAGGTACCTCGAAGTTTGGGGAGAACCCTCGACTTTCTCCTCCAAAACAGTTCCTTGGTGTCTCCACCTTTGCCCGAATCAGCAGCTTCTGGTTGCACAAGTTGTGTACCGCTTCTCAAAGTAATAGCATTCACACCTCTCTTTGGGTTAATAGGTTGAGAAGGAAGTCTCCCACTATTTTGTGCCTTCAAATTGTTGATATCAATCGCCATGGAGCCCATTTGTGTTTGCAACTCCTTAATAGCACTTTTAGTCTCTTGTTGACTTTCCTTGAACATGGTGGAAATACCTTGCATAAAAGTTTGAAGCTTTGCATCAATATCAACACCTTGATTTTGTGATTGTTGTGCTTGAGGTTGCTGAAATTGTTGTTGTTGTGGTTGAAATCCACTAGGACGCTTGAAAGTAGGTTGTTGAACGGCACCTTGCTTGTTAGCATAGCTAAAATTGGGGTGATCTTCTCCATCCCGGATTGTAAGTGTTGGAGTAGGGATCATACCGTCTTTGTTGATTTGGAAAGATCGCATTAGCTTGCTCGTCCTCATAAGAGTGAGAGGAACTTGGTATCACCGGCTGCTGCAACTTGTTGCATCATTGCCGACATGTTACCCAATTGTTGACGAAGATCCTCCACCTCGCTCACTTCATTCACCCTTCTAAGAATCACATCCGGAACCACGACTTAAGAATTGTTGTGAGTTCGCTGCCATGTTTTCAATCAACTCTCTAGCTTGAGCCACCGTCTTGCTAACTAGTGCACCACCACCATGAGCGTCAATAAGATTCCTATCACTTGATTGGAGTCCTTCATAGAAGTATTGATGATCATAGCGTCACTAAATTGGTGGTGAGGCAGCTTGCAACCAATCTCTTGTACCTTTCCCAACATTCATATAAGGATTCTCCCCACGTTTTGCTTCATCCCACAAATTTCTTTGCGAATTTGAGTAGCCTTGGACGCAGGAAAATATCTCTCCAAAAAGAGTTTCTTCAACCCATTCCATGTTGTGACACTTAGGGAGGTAATAAGTACAACCAATCCTTAGCACTATCCATTAAAGAGAAACGGAAAACCTTCAACATTGCACCATCCGCCTCAACATTTGCTGAAGCATAGCCGTGACAATGGTGTGGAAGTCCAAAGATGTTTGTTAGGATCTTCATTCACCATGCCATGGAATTTTGGTAATTCTCTAAGCAACCTCGCTTTATCTCAAAAGTAGAGTTCGTTTGAATACACCCGTTGTGTATCAAGCCTATGAGAAGCTAAGTCCTTGAGTGAACGATTTGCATCACCCATTTCTTCTTCTTTCGTTGTCGGAAAATCTCTTCTCCTACTTCCTCCTCGTGCTCGTCCGTTGTGCCTTTACTTGGTTGGAGTATTGTGCCGCGCCTAGCTATCCCGCACCTTGGATAATTCCAATCCTTAGTAGCCAGAGATTATGCACCCGCAAACAATTCTCACAAAACAAGTGAGAAACAAGACAAGAAACGAAAAGCAAAGATAAAAGCGAAATTGTAAAAAGAAACTAAAAACTTAATAAAAGCCGTATGCCTCCTAAGAACGTGCGCCAAAATTTGATCGTGTGTCAATCCGTCAAAAATAATTTCACTTTCTTACTCACTAAATTTAAATGAAGTACAAGGTAAGGAAGAGTTCGTATCCACAGAGAGGCAATTGTTGTTAAGTTTTTAGTTTCTAAAGTAACCCAAGGTATGTTTGTTGTTTAAGCAAATAAAAATAGTTGAAAGCAAAGTAAATAATTTGAGAAATCAATAAGGAGAAGATATTGGTCAAGGGATAGTATCATTCACAAACATGTATTTTCATCAATGATTAGAATTGGTATTTTAATCTCGTATTTATTAAAAGTCCTAGGATATCTTGATCGCAAGTATAACCCGTTAATTCTGTTTTCATCACAACCACATTAAAAGATGCATATGTGAATTCTTCGTCGAAAGCAACCTAAAGTGTAAAAGCACAATTAAGTTTAACTCCCTAAAAGCATTAAGATTTATGGAATAAGACTCATCAATGCAAACGAATGTGTAAAAGCACTAGACGGGTTTTAACAAAAGTTATGATTCACTTGTGACTAGTAGGATGTATCACTACAAGCACTAACCACAATTATGCTACTTAGAATCAGGATAAACAACTTTTTCAGTATTGAAAACCCTAATATAGCTTTAGAGATGAACACAAATCGGATTGATTCCGGACTCAACCTAACAAGTTTTCAAATCTTATGACACTATTAATTGTGAATCACAAACAATAATTACTGAGACAAAACTAATTCATTGAATCAAAAGCATGTTGAGAAATCAACTTTTATCCCATAACCAATAAGATGTTTAGCTACTCATAGCTATGGAGTTCATCATCATCAATATTCAATAATAAACAAGGAAGAAGAAGAACAAAACCAAACCCTAGAAGCGTAAACAAACGGCTCTCCAAAATTCCCAAGAAAAAGATATATTATGTGTTGTAGAAAACCTCCCTTTTATAGCCTTTCTCTCCTTCCAAAATTAGGTTTAGTCTTCAAAGTCTATTAGGTGCGAGTCCACCAAGCCCACAAGGACGAGAAACCCGTGTAGAAAATACGCCCCAAAAGTGGTCGCCGGAAGTCTGGGATTGTGGCCGGAAATCGGCCGGAAAGTCGCCGGAAATCGGCTCCGGTGACCGGCAAAGTCCGCCCGGTCACCGAGTCAACGGGTTGGACCGGCGGGTCAATGGGTCGGATCAGAATCGGGTGAGTCAACCAAGTCGACTGGTCAACATCAGCCAGTCGACTTAGATACCACCAAGCTGAGGTGAATGGTTTTCAGGCCAAAGCCATTTTGCAGGCCATTTGCCAGGCCAAGCCACTGATGCACCATCATCACCACTCCAGCCTTGTAACCTAGCATGCCTACACTGCACTTCACCAGCTCACATTTCACCTCAACAGCTGCAAAAACCCATTCCATTCCGCAAAGCCAAAGACAAAATCTTCAAGGCCATTGAAGCCATGGGAGCAATCCCTGCCACACAACTAAGTCCATGCCAGCAACAACTCCTTGCATAGCTCAGTCCCATTTCCACCTGAAACCCAACCTGTTCCTGCAGTCACAGCTGCAACAGTTCACCTGCCAGCATACATAATCCATACCATCTTGTTTCAGCTCCAATTTCAGCCTCTCCCTCTTGCACTTTACTGCAAAGCCAGCAACATTATGAACCCATCAACATCAGACCTACAGCAAGGGCTTGCCCATTCATTCCATTCTGCAGCTTCAAGTCTAATCCAAGGCACTACCAACACACTTGTGTTTAGCTGCAATTATCAACACCAACATCACTCCCAGGCCTTAATACCACCAACAATAGCTGCACCCATGAACAACTCAAGAGACCTTCTTCTCATAGCCATCTCCACTACAGACTCATCTCCATTTCACTCCCAGCTACAATGCCACCAAATCAGATGCAGCATAGCATCTTGCTATTTGCAACTCAGTTCCACCTCACTGCAGCTCCAATAACATCATCTCCTTTCTCAAGCCAAGTCACATTTTTGCCATCAACTACTCCAGTACCCAACCTCAATCGAGCCCCTAGCCATCTCTCAGGCCACCTGCCAATCACTTTGGTTCAATTCCCTGGCAAACCTCCCTGTTAACCACCAGCTCTGGCCTGAATTGGTCCACTGAGCATTCTGCTTCAATCCCAGCAGCACCAGACACCTGCACTACCAATTCCTCCACAACCATTCTTTGCCTAGAGCAGCAACAGCTCTGTAGCTTCTGTGAACAGCACCAGCACATAATCCACACATCACAAGCACAGATTTCCAGCTCCCCTGATGCTATCCTGCAATCTTTCATCCTGTGCCTGCAACTCCCAGCACACATCCCATTCTGCTCTACCAGCACAACTATCAACTCATACCCTTCCTTGCACCAACAATTCCACAGTTCCTTCTCCATCACACATCCAAGACTTCAGATTTCAGATTTTTTTCTCTTCTTTTCTTTTGCAGCATAGCCATACCTACACCAACTCCATCACTATTTTCACTGTGTTCAAAAACCAGCCATATCAATTCAACCAACAAACCTAGTTTCTGAAATTTCAGATCAACCATATCTCAAAATCAGTTGAACTACAGATTCTAGTTTCATGGCTTGTTCACGTGAGAACATCAACTCCATGTCAATCTCAGACTCAAATCGACACCAACTTCAAATCATCCATGGCAGCCAAATCCAAACTCCTAACTCATCAGAAACCCCTCTTCTCAGCTTGAATCTTCTCCCTGAGCTTCTCCAACTGCATCTGTGCTCGAGCTATTCCTCATAAATCGAACCCAGAAACGATCTGTGGTTCTTTTCTTCATTGAACTCTCACAAAGAGCTACACAAATCCTTGATTCGAACCTCGTAATGGCAAACTAATCGCCTTTCGATCTCAGATGCTTCCACTTTGCTTCATCAATCATCGGTTTCAATCCTCAAACGAATCATACCCTCTCTCGGATTTTCAACTCGTTTGATTTCGTGTGAAAATGGTTTGAGACAACCATGGCCTCCATTTCTTCTCAATTTTGGTTTCAGGTGGGAAGCATTCAATGAATGAATGGGAGAAAAGAATCGGTCTAGGGTTGTACTAACCATGTGGATAAAGCCACTCCTCTGCATCAGATAAGGGGTACCCCAATGGATGCCCCATAACATGTTGTGGCTGTCATTTAAAACCTCTCCAAAAGAAAGTTGTCCCTTAACCTTGGGTCAGCTCCTGATAACAATTGCCTGTGAAACGACACTCTTGCCCTTATTGCTTATGAGTTCTTGTTTTGCCCATAACTTCTTCATACGAACTCAGAATGACTCCATTCTTTCGCCATTGTCTTCATCTTCTCGTCCTCTACACAATGAAAAGTAGAAATCTTGTATTTGAACGAGTTCCAATTGGTGTTTTTGCTCCAAATGACTCCATTGCACCTAACAAACTCAAAAGCACACATAAGACATATAATTTACAAGAAAACTCAAAGAAAGCATAAATACTAGATATTAAATACGGTGTATTCTACACCTATCAGTATCCTTCATGGTGACTTATTCTATGAGCTTAAGTCCCATCCCCCTCGATGTGGATCTAACTACCTCTCTAGATAACCCTTTCGTTAAAGGATCTGCAATATTCTCTTTAGACATCACAAAGTCTATGGAGATGATACCAGAGAGAGTAGTTGTTTCACCATCTTATGTCTTCTTTGTAGATGTATAGACTTTCCGTTGTATACACTATTCCTTGCGCAACCAATAGAAGCTTGACTGTCACAGTGGATTGCGATCGAAGACACAGGCTTGGGCCAGAGTGGAATTCCTCCCAGGAAACCTCGTATCCATTCAGCTTCCTCTCCAGCTTTCTCCAAGGCTATAAACTCAGACTCCATAGTGGATCGAGCTATACATGTCCTGCTTTGGAAGACTTCCAAGACATGTTACGCACCTCCAAGTGTGAAGATGTACCCACTAGTAGATTTTCACTCATCCGAGTCCGATATCCAGTTGGCATCACAATACCCTTCCAGACAGCAGATACTTCCCAAAACATAAGCAATAGTTTGAAGTGCCCTCGGGTAGCGTAGAACTCAGAGAGAGCATTCCAGTGATCCTTCCCATGGTTGCAGGTGTACCTGCTTAAACTACTCACGGTGTAAGCAACATCGGTCTTGTACAGTTCATCAAATACATAAGACTCCCAATAATGCGAGAATACTCAAGTTGAGAGATTCCTTCTCCTTGTTCTTTTCAAGTTACAATTAGGATCATAAGGAGTAGATACAGGTTTAACATTTTCATGATTAAATCTCTTAAGTAAGAGCCAAAGATAATGAGATTGACTAAGACTATATCCAGTCAGACGTCTTTCCGATTTTCATCCCTAAGATTATATCAGCAGGCCTAAGTCTTTCATGTCAAAGTTTTCGTTAAGCATGCTTTTAATGGTATTAATAATATCAAGGTTATTGCCTAATATGAGCATATCATCAACATACAGGCACACAATAACATGAGAATCATCCACAGATTTAATGTAAACACATTTATCAAATTCATTAACCTTGAAGCCATTAGATATCATTACATGATCAAATTTTTCATGCCACTGTTTAGGTGCTTATTTTAAACCGTACAAAGATTTTTTCAACTTGCATACTTTGTTTTCACATCCTTTCACAACGAAACCTTCAGGTTGGTCCATATAAATTTCTTCATTCAATTCACCATATAAAATGCAGTTTTAACATCCATCTGATGTATATGCAAATCATAAATAAAAGCAATAGCAATCAACATCCTAATAGAAGTGATTCTAGTGACCGGTGAATAGGTATCAAAGAAATCTAATCCTTCCTTTTGTCTATAGCCTTTAGCTACCAACCTAGCTTTATGTTTCTCATAGTTCCATCTGCTCTAAGCTTTCTTTGAAAACCCATTTGCAACCTATGGCTTTACTACCAGGAGGTAAGTCTACAAGCTCCCAAGTTTCATTTTGTTGAATGGAATCCCGCTCATTAATTGAAGCTTCTTCCAGAATGGAGCTTGGAAAAGTCATAGCTTCCTTATAGGTTTGGGGTTGGGACTCACCGTAAGAGTCAAAAATCTGGTCCGAAACTTTTCTCGGTTCTAACCCTCTTACTTCTTCTAGGTTCGGTCTCAACATCTACAGACGGGGGTTTACTATTCGAAGGAACATCTGTGAGGTCATCATGGACCCTTTTTCGAGGTCCAGACCCTAAAGGAAATATGTGTTCAAAAAACACATCATCTCTAGATTCCATAATGGTGTTCAGACCAATGTTATTATGGTCAGAACTGATGACCATGAACCTATGTGCATTAGTATGCTCAAGATATCCTAGGAAAACACAGTCTACAGTTTTAGGTCCTATTTTGGTTCTCTTGGAAAGAGGAATGGCCACCTTGGCCAAACACCCCCATACTTTAAAGTATGCATAGGAAGGTTGTCTACCTTTCCACAGCTCGTAAGGTGTTTTATCTGATTTTTTAAATGGAACTCGGTTCAAGATATAGCATGCAGAGAGAATTGCTACCCCCACAAGTTTGAAGGTAACCCTGAACTGGTCAACATAGCATTCACCATATCTATGAGTGTTCGATTTTTCCTTTCGGCTACTCCATTCGACTCAGGTGAAGAAGGTGCAGTAGTTTCATGAATGATGCCATTAAGTTTACAACATTCACCTATGGGTATCACATACTCACCGCCACGGTCTGACCTAAGAGTTTTAATTTTAACACCTTTTTGGTTTTCTACTTCAAGTTTATATATTTTGAAATCCTCTAAAGCCTCATCTTTACTTCTAAGAAGATAAACCTGACAGTATCGTGAGTAATCATCTATCAAAGTGATGTACCATTTTTTACCACCTCTAGTTGGTGTTGATTTCAAATCTCCTAAATCCGAGTGTATTAGTTCTAAGGGAACTGTTCTACGTTCAACTTTTTTATTAAATGGTTTTCTTGCATATTTAGATTCAACACAAATTTCACATCTATGATTTTTGTCAATGCTTATTTTTGGAATGCAACCTAAATTAGCAAGTCTTTCCAAAGATTTGAAATTAACATGTCCAAGTCTATCATGCCAAACATGTGAGGAGTCACAAACATAAGCAGAAGAAGATGCATTAACATTCATGTTCAAAGCATATACACTAAGCTTAATCATGTTTTCAAGGACATAACCTTTTCCTACGAAGTCACCACTCTTAGAGATTACAACAAGCGTTAGACTCAAAGAACAAATTTAAAACCTTTCCCTAGTAAGATGGTTTCTGAGATAAGATTCTTGCATATGTCCGGGACGTGATACACGTCATTCAATGCGAGAGTTTTTCCTGAAGTGAGCTTCAATTCAATCTTGCCTTTCCCTACCACTTTAGCAGTGGGAAGAGTTTCCCATAAACAGTTTTCATCGTCTCCTATCGGGTGTAGGAGGAGAAAGCATTTCCGAACTTGCGAGACATGTCCGGTGTCCAGAATCTAGCCACTAGTCTCTCACATTGGTCATATTAGAGACAAGGTTGACTTCGCAGACACCATGCCAAAGAAATATCCGTAATCATCTACTATGTTTGCCTTATTTTTCTGCTTTGGATCAATTTTGGTCTTTTTAGGCGCCCTACAGCCTTTTGGCCATATGACCAGTTTTTCCACAATTATAGTAGGGCGCCTTTGATGGTGTTTTTGGAGACACCACCCTTAGGCTTAAGATTTTTACCTTTGGAGTTTCGACGTTTGTTACGTCTATTACCATTTTTGCTGGATTCTCCATGCTTTTTATTTGACGCAGCATTATTGTCCAGGACATGAGCTTTGTTGGACATGTCTTTGCTCAGAATTAGGCTCTTGTCCTTGCAGCACAGAAGCTCCTCAACCTGGATCTTTTTCCCAAGCTCCACCATGGTGATTTCCCTATTCTTGTGTCGCAGCCTCCTCTTGTACTCGTTCCATGAGTGTGGAAGCATTTCAATCACTGCAGATACTTGTAGAGCTTCATCAATATGCATGCCTTCAGCAAGAATTTCGTTGATGAGTAGCTCGGAGTTCGACGAATTGTTCTACTACTGTGCTTTTCATCAGTCATCTTATATTCCAGAACCTAGCCACCAAGAACTTCTTGCTTCCAAAGAAACCTCAAAGCAAGATATTTTTCTTCAAGGGCTTCCCATAAATCAAAATCAGTAAAATTTTCTTTTGCATTATAAAAGTCGTACAAGGAGTCATCCAGACAGTTAAGAATATGGTTTTTGCACATGTAATTCTTCCAAGTCCACTATCCAGTCTATCTTCATAACCACGGTCATGAAGTCTTCTCGAGGGTCTTTCTAAGGCAACTTCATCTAACCTTTGGTCTTTTAAGAAGAATAACATTTTGGACTGCCATCGTTTAAAGTCTTTTCCACTAAACTTTGGGGGTTTGTCTACAGTACTCTTTCCCATTTTGTTACAGCAAAATATAGCAGTGAAGGATATTACCTTTAGATTGTTGTAAATAATGACAACATTTGCAGTAACTTATAAAAAATACTTAGCTCGAACTGATGCGTGATCGATGTTCCGGGAGATATACGATAATGGTAGCAAGAACGAGTAGAGGCACGTATGAGATACGCCGACCTAAAGGTAATATTGCCTCGCTACTCCTCCGAGATGCTATAGCAATTGGCAAGTCACCTCAGGATACAACTACTGATAGTACTCCTCAATGTATCATACAAAGAAAGTACTCTAAGAGCTTTGCAAAGTTGTATGAAGAAATGGAAAAAGTTTTAGTGAAACAAAAACAAAGAAAACAGTAGCAGAAATAAAATGAGGTAGGTAGAAGTTGTTTTTGTTTCTGTGTTGCATAAATGAGCTGAACAAGTTCCTTATATACTGTTTGAAAGAATTTAGTCGTTAGAAATAAGAGAGGAAAGATTCTCACGCATGAAAACAGCTTTGTCAGAAAACAACTTTAACTTTAAGCAGAAAACAGCTTTGTCAGAAAACAACTTTAACTTTAAGCAGAAAACAGCTTTGTCAGGTTCAGAAAACAGATTATGCTTTTGTCAGCCAGTCAAAGCATGCGAGATACACAAGTCCGACAGACAAAGAAGACAAGCCAAACACGTACAGACAAGGAGTAAGATTCTTCTACATGTGTGGAACACGTACAAAATTTCAGCAAAAAGATAAGATCTAGTGAACCCACACCCGAGCCCGCCCGCCCGACCGGACGGCGGCGTGCGTGTTTTGGTGCTTTCACCGCGCGTACGGGAAAGGCAACCTTGCCATAGTCTAGGTCTTCCCCCTCACACATAGTGTGTAGACCCAAAGGGCCATGCCCTTTAGGCAAAACCCATGGTATTTAAGTCTAAAACTCTAAAGATTTTAGTCTATGTGGGACTAATGTTTTATCCATTCAAAAGAAAAAACAACTAGTGGGCAATTGGTCTAGGGATCAAATCATGGTCCATGCACTTTTGGTTTTAATACAAAATCCGTTTTTTTCTAACATATGTATGTCACGATGGACGATTGGAGGTGTGTATCCATTGGTGCAACTACGACAAGCCCTGAGTCGCACCTTTATTATATATATTCGACCTCAAATTTTACTTTACATTTCTTCACTAAGTATTTCAAAATAATGAAGGCGTTTTATATCGGAAAAATTACACCTTTATGGCGTTTTTATCATTTAACTTGTTATCACTGAGTTTCAAGGACATTAGTCCTCGTCTGGGTTAGTCATTTGAAACTCGAATTGAAGGAGAAGTTCAAAAACATAGCCAAAAATGAACAAAATTTGAAACTTTAATGTTACTAGGTTCAACCAGCTGAAGTATATATCCTTGGGTTTTAGATACAAAACTTATTTCCATGAATGTGTACTTTCAAGGTGTTGGTGCCGGGTAACTAGTCTTTCGATTTGATGGTACCATTTCAATTTCTAGGCCATCAAAGACCCTTCATTAAACCCCAATGAGATGAAAACAGGCCACATCGACTAAATTTTTCACACATTGCTGGTGTCAAAGGATGTTCCCGGCAAGCAATACTGGAGGAAAATTCTGGTGGTGCTGTATTGAATTAATAAGCATCTATTTTCCGCATCAAACCTATAGTACTGAAATTGCATTTCCGTATGCTTTTACTGCATTGCATTCAGGTTACAATTTCACGAATAAAAAACAAATAAGAAGAAAAAGTTGCATTGACATAATTTCTACACCACCACTTGATAATTTATTTAATTATTAGCTCAATCGATTGACATACATAAAACTGAACTATGGAAATGAAGAAAAAAACGAAATACAAATTGATTAAACTAGCAGATTCTCTCATTGCTAGAAAAAAACTATACAAAAACGAATACAGGAAAATCTTCAACCACTAGAAGACCAAATTGACAATACAGAAAGAAGAGTAATAAATGAAAAATATGGGAAATTGAGATTATGAGAGGATAAATCATGCTGTCTCTCCTTCTCTACACGAGAGACGATGGGAGGCACAATTTAGGGTTCCTCTATGCTACTACTTATAAGGGTCAGAGGAAATGCTAGTCAAATTCAGGGTTCACTTGTATCATATTATTTGGATTATGGAAGGCTGTGATATGCAGTTGATAATGGAGAACATTAAAATACTGACCAACTTTTAGCAGTTGACTGAAGTAGTCAAACCATCCAAAACACAGTCAAAAGAATTATAACAGCACTCACTGCCTTATGGCACATTAAAATTTAACTCCTTTAGCGTCGAGGTTGAGGAGGAGGATTGACTAATACTGCAGGAATTTCAATCCGATGCTCATGAAAAAACCAGAAGACCGTAGGGGTTATCCCATGGAAATATACGATGAATTGATTTCTCTTTTAAAAAATTACTCTTTATTACGAAGATAAGTCTTAAAAAATTGATTTCTCTTACAAAGAAAAGAGCGTCATGGAGTGGCTTAGTCCTATGGGCTAGATATCTAGCTGCTAGATTAGCCATCCACGTCAGCCTGGCTAGATATCTAGTTGCGAGTTTGACCATCCACGTCATCTGTGAGCGCCGAACGGTTCGGCGTTTTTCTGAGCGCCGAACGGTTCGGCGTTTTGGTTACTTTTTAAGCGCCGAACGGTTCAGCGCAAAAATCTCAGCCGTTAGATTTTTTTGATTTTTGTGAACGCCTAACGATTCGGCGTTTTGGTTACTTTTTGAGCGCCGAATGGTTCGGCGTTTCAGTCACGCTGATAGTGCGACTGCGAGCAAATGCTAGGAGAGAGAAGTAGCCAGATTGATTGTTAACTTTTTTCCCACACTTTTTTCATGATTTGCAACACTTTTTGGCAAATCTAGCAGTCCAATCTAGCCCATAGGACTTAGCCTTATGCACAGGACTGCGGCGTATTTTGTGCTATCAATTCTTGACATGTCTTGAGAGATTGAAATGAATCTGGCCGGAGTGTCGTGTAAAATTAATCTGGTTGTTCATGATAATCCAGAATAACTACTTCCGAACGAAATTGCTTTTCTTAGTCTTAAAACTTCTTACTCAATATCTACATAGGGCAGCTTATTACTACTAAAACTTCTTAAGTACACAACTAGACCTTAAACCAGACCCCAATCAGGGTTGTTACCAACCCAACTTAACTTCTTAAGCTAAGTGAATCCTGATTTGGTGAACGGATGTTTCCGATGAGTTTATTGCCGGAGGAAAATTCTGAATTGAAGGAGCTTATACCCATTTGGTGGTGCATTTCGAATAGTTAACATGCTGAAATTGGCATTTAGGTATGTTTTTACTGCATTCAGATTACAATTTCATGAATAGAAAAATAAAGAAGAAGATAAAATGTCAACAAATACATAAGGAGATGAAGAAATAAACGGAAATACAAATTATTAAACTAGCAGATTCAGTTTTTCTTCTTGGTGTGGTTAACCCAGATACTGAGATGACTAAGATGAAAAATTTGAAGAAAAAACTAAACAAAGGATGCCAAGAAAAACTTTCAGGAGTATACGGATAATAACCAAGAGAAATCATGTGGTTGACACCGTACACATAAAGATTTTGAGAGGAGAAATCATGATGCTAATATTTGATGCTTGTTGTTGAACTTCCACTACCACTCGCTTCAGCCATGATTCTGTAGTTGCAGATATGTTTTTTTTAGGGTTTCTCTCATCCTTTCCAAAAGACGATGGGAGGCGCAGTTTTGGGTTCATCTTGAAAAAAATGTTCTATACGAATACTTATAAGAGTTAGAGAATCTGCCGTCAAATTTAGGGTTCACTTTAACAGTGTACGTATTTCAGCCTTACCTATGGCTAAACGAAATTCCTGACCTACTTATGGACGGCTGTGATATGCAGTTGATAATGGATAACGTTAAAGGTAATGATCTTGACCAACTTTGAACAGTTGACTAAAGCGGTCAAACAATCTAAACAGTCAAAAGAATTATAACCATACTGCATCTATTTTTGCATGTAACTCAAAAAAAAGTTCATTTTTTATACATATAAATGAAGCATCCGACTAAATTTTCCGCACATTGCTGGTGAACGGATGTTTCCGATGAGATTATTATCGGAGGAAAATTCTGAATTGAAGGAGCTTACAATCCATTTTGAATACGTAACATGCTGAAATTGGCATTTAGGTATGTTTTTACTGCATTCAGACTACAATTTCATAAATAAGAAAATAAAGAAGATAAAATGGAAATAATTTGATTTAATTTGTAAATAAATACATGGAGATGAAGAAATAAACGGAATACAAATTGTTAAACTAGCATATTTAGATTTTCATCTTGCTGTGGTTAACCCAGACATTGAGATGGCTGAGAAATAAATTTGAAGAAAAAGGTAAACAAAGGAAGCCTAGAAAATTTTTGGAGTATAATATCTTGACCAACTTTTAACTGTTGACTGAAGCAGTCAAGCAATCCAATCAGTCAAAATTATAATAATATTGCATCTTGTCTATGATGCACGGATACTGATACGGGGATACTGATACGGTGACACTGATACGGGGATTCGTCAATTTTCATAAAATGGGGATACGGGATACGGTGGGATACGTGTATTTATCAAAAAAAATATTTAATATAATAATAATTCACTCTATTAGAAAATCATAAAATAAAAAAATCTGATAGATACTATTTTGATTATTAAAGTGAGCAAATATTAAATTTTCATCATTTTTGGTTTAGTCTTACTTATGTTAATTGAATGGATAAAATCACGTGTACTCCGATTTCTCTCTAAAACAACATGAAAAACATGACTGCCCAATAAGCCTTAAATTTTTCTAGCACCATCATTTTTTAAGCACCATAAAAATAAATACCAAGTCTTTTTTCTTTATAGTCAACAAATTATTATGTTTAGATATAATTATTCAATATGATCATGATTACAAATAACTATAAATATTTAGAATTTTAGATTTAATGTGTAAATTTATAAATATATAGATTTTGTATAAAAAAAATGTTGGATTGTAGGAAGTATCCTTATAGAGTATCTGAAAGGTATCCAAGAGTATCCCCTACCCTTTTTGTAATTAAAAAAGGTGACACTTTAAATGGAGTATCCGATACGTATCCCCGTGTATCCCCAAGTATCCGAGCATCGATACGGCGCCGATACGGATACGTCACCAATTTTGAAGTATCCGTGCTTCATAGCATCTTGTACCACACCTCTTGGCACATTGGAATTTAACTCCTTTGGGGTCGACAAGGAGGAAAGACTATTGCTGCAGGAATTTCAATCTGATGTTCATGCAACCAGAAGAGAAGACCATATATATATAGGAGTTATCGAATTGCAATAGATTCCTGTCCACTACAAATATCCATGTAGAAATCCCTAATTTCTTCATTGCTCCTACTAATCGAGGCAACCGACAGCACCATTTAGCCCATGCTAATGGTTGGTAATGGCGAACTATTATGATAGCAATAGATTCTTGTCTACTGCAAATCTCTTTCATTCTGCAAGCTCCAATGAGAAATTTTATCTAGCAATCGGACAGCTAAGTGAAGAGGTGTTTCCAGACTAGGGACATCCCGACGGTCAATCACCCCAGATATTGCATCTTCCTTGGCTTTGGCTTCCTCAACAATGGATCGCTCCGTAAAATCTCAGATGAATTGAGGAAACAAGGTAGACCATTAAGTATTTGTTTCGACCCTGTATATTCTCTTGTGAACACAGCCTTATGCAAATGTACTGTGCGCATATTTTGTGATATCAATTCTTGACATGTCTTGAGAGATTGAAATGCTTCCGGAGTGGTGTGTAAAATCTCAATTCCGATTCAAGGTCATCCAGATTGTAGTAACTACTTCCAAATGAAATTGCTTTTCAAAACGCAAATCCAATAAACTCAAAATGAATAAAAGCAAATTAAAGATCTCACATGTTTATGGTTGTTGTCTCCAAAATCTCAAGCAAACTAATAGAAAGCTGCAAGCTTCTTCTTATGAAGCCACCTAATAATAAGAAGAGATAAGATGAATATTTATATGATCCACAAAACAGATCAAAACAACATGCATGTAAGTCATGAAAAAACTAAACATACCATGCATGGATTCTAAACAAATGCTAGAGGATTTTGTATCAAGATTAATATTACCCCTGTAGTAAGTTCAAGAGACACTTTTACAAAGCGGAACGGATTCAAAATTCTACGAGGTACCACATCATTTTTCATTCCAAAGACCCTAAAAAACACACAACCCTTTTTTACAGGACATATATATCTCAGATCGAGCTTCTTGGTTGCGATGCCATTTGGTGATGCTTATGGTCAATTGGAATTTGGTTCGCTGTCATGAAATTTCCTAATAATTCATTGTTAAACTAGACTTTTTGTTTTTGCACTTGTTGCTCGGACTCCATTACTTTAATGTGTAAAAATAGCCCCCTCTAGAAACAAGATTCCAAAACTGCCACCCTTAAGTGAAATATACAAATAACACCCTTTTGGGGTTTTATAGACATTTATACCCTTATTTAGAAAAGGTCCAGACCCTATTGATTGAGTCAGCTACCACCTCAGCAATTAAATCTTGCAGAGTCAGCTACCAAATCTTGCAGAGTCAGCTACCACCTCAGCAGAGATATTTATCCCGTTCTCTTGTTATTTCCGTCAAAAAAAAAAAAAAAAAAAATTCAGTTCGTGATCTCCGCCTCTATTATTTCCTTCATTCTTCTTTTCTTTCACAATTTTTCAGTTTCTCCATCAACTTCCTTCCCTCTCATTCTTCAGAGATTTATCAGTTTTTCAATTTCGTCTCAGATTCAATTTAGAGCTTAGAGAGTGCAGCGGCTACCTGCAATTTCGTCTAAGTTTTTCAATTTAGTGCGTTTTTTAGAAGAGAAAAAGAAGAGCAGGGCAATGGATTGGGAAATTTTGATGTTTTCTAGATTATGAAACAGGTATTTTCATCAACTTCACTTACGATTTAGGGTAACTGAGCACAAAAAAAGGTATGATTTAGGTTTTAAAATCTCATTTTTTCTGTTCATCGTGGTTAGAGTATTTGGAACTGAGACAAATGAAAAAATTTGCGATTTATTCTATGGAAATTCGTATTTTGCTTCAGTTTTGATTTCGATTTCTTAGGTTTTTGAGAATAGATTTTGTTTTTTTTTTTTTAAATTAGGGTTCATACTTTCATCACTGTAGCTTGTTGTGAATGAGAAATTTTTATTTGTTTGTTTTAAAATTGGGTGTATTATGTTGGGTTTATCTCTAATTCTTGTTTGTGTTATGTCTTTTTCAGGAATGGGTTATCAGATACTAAACATCTAAAGTACTTGTGGATCCTGTGCTCAGATAGTTGGAATTGTTTTTGAATCCTAGTTCGAGCATTGGCGTGGTCCACCTAAGTTTAAGTGCGGAGTAAAACTCTTGTCATTCATTACATAATTAGTACTCTTCCTTGTTTTCCTCTGCTTTGTCATGGCCACCAAAGGCTTCATTGTTTTAGATTCAACATTAGCTCTAAATCATGAATTTGTGGATGGTTGTAACATGTTGTATGAATAACTATTTAACCACTGCTATTTGCAATTTTCATTGGTGCTTTAATTGCTTTTCCTGCAATCTGTGATATCAATCAGTAAGGGAACTGTCAGTAAGGCTTTACCCGGTTACAAGATAGTGGTAAAATTTACACTGATGGTATGATGGTGTTTGTTTGATAAAACTTCATTCATGGGTTTACCATTTTAGGCTTTGCTATCATATGGTACTTGATATATTGTTTCATAAAAACTCTCATACGTATTATTGTACACTGCCAATGGATGATCTTCAATGTATGATGCCAGTTTTGGAAGCTTGTTTTTTGCACAAGTTGTAGTTTCAAACTAATCTAATAACCTCACTTGCGAATTGTTTATAATGTCATAATAATATCACGATGAGCATGTAGTTTTAGGTAGATGGGAACTTATTTTTTCTTAATCACTATAACTTTGTGTCCGGAGTGTACTTTGAGAAACTAAAGAATATGAATTAATATTATGTTATTACTAATCTCGACTACATTGTTTTTGTAGGTTCCAAGTTATGGGTGCAGGAGCGAAGAAGAAGAAGAAGTGTTCTCGAAAAGTGAAATCTGATGTTCATGTGGATGAAACATTGTTGGATGCCTTTGTTGAGGACAAAAAGAGTGGTATCTACAGATGGTGTTGAAAGGTAGATAGGTGACATTTATCCTGTTAAGGCTAACCATTCATTTTAGTGATGTGTCTGGTCACTTCTTTTTTTTTTTATTTATTGCTGGAGATTCACATAAGATATTTCCTGAGTATAATAATCAGTAAAGCTCGGAGAGCTGAATACCTACTTTTAGATATAGTTTTGAATCTACTTGTTCTAATAGATGATTGTATGGTATAGTGAAATTGTGCCACCGTTGAGCATTCCCTGTCAAATGCTGAAATGTATGCATTAATAGCCTAGAACCCAAGCTCGCCTATCTCGCGCACTATTTTAAGAAGTTAAATTTGAACAATAACAATAGTTTAGTTATTTATATATAAGAGAAAGTTAGATGCCTCTATGTGAATCCTATTTTTTCCATGTTGCTGCATTGTTCTTTCTAGGTGTATTTGGTATAAGCCACTTGTAAACGGAAACTAGACCGATCATTCCTTGAATCACTTTTACAACTCGAGTACAGGTGGTTATTGGATTAGTTGGAATGTACAACTATTTATCCTTTTTTAATGTTCGTGCTTGCGCTCTCAAATACTTAATTCTAAGAACTTGTATGTTGTTACTGGTGTAACTATTTATTTCTATATTGTAGGATGTTTGTTCACCCCGCTGTGTACCGGCTTATACGTGCAAAGTAATAACATACTCAAGCCCGAAGGTTTTGAAGAGGGTGCGTAACTCGCTGTCTCTGTCGAGCAAGAGAAATTTATGTCAACTCGCGATTGGCCCCTTATCGCACCTGCCCATGCAAACGTGGTCTCATGCTGCCTTATTTCATTTCTTATTGGCTAGTCAGATCTCCATGGATGATGAAGGTGATAAGGGTAACCCTGAAGAAATGCGCGTAATGGTTTGTGGAAAGGAACTCTCCTTTGGAAAGAAAGAGTTCGCATTGATTTCGGGGGCTTAGTTTTATGAAGTCGAACCATAATTTTTCTCGTCCCTCCACTAAGCCCCCGCCTTAAGATGAAGCATTTCCGATGAAGGAAAACCAAAAGAATCGGAAAACATTTGAAGATATTACTTTTTGGCAAAAAGGAGAAGGACGAAAAAAATCGAGGAAATCTGGCAAAAAGGAGGAGGAAAAAAATCGCCTCAATGTCACCAATCAAGCAACTATAATGCTGAATGTGAAATTGTCAAAGTCCCATCGAATCAAGACAAGGTGAAATTGTCGTTACATTATATGTTGTCCACGGGTATGTCCTGGGAAAGGGAAATGACAAAGTAGTTGAGTGTGATCACCGGTTTTGGTGGATAACCTCGTCGACTTCAACTCTTATCCTTGGGCTGAAATAGTGTTCAACATTACTCTTGTTAAAAGCAATGCTTTGCCTTAGCTTATCAGATTAAGCATGAAAAGCCTGTTGGTAGTGAGGTGACTTACAAATGTCAAGGAATGGCTCATGTCCTGGTGGTAAGAAACAGTTGGGTTGATATTTTCTAGTTGTCTAATTTTTTGCGATTGTTGTTTTAAAGGTTTTCCTTTTTTCACCAAGGTTTGGGGTCTGGAAGTGTTGCCGAAACTGCGTAGTAGGTTTGGAAGCAAGACTATTTTTGAAAATTGGCGCCCCCATATGCATAGTGTTACATGCGATTCAGTAATAACCCATGAATCTCTACTTAAGGTTTTGGAGGAGTCAAAGGTTTGAAGTAATAACTATCTGAGTTACTTTATTTTTTCGTTTGCTGTATTATTAATTTGGTCGAGTGACTTTATAAAATTACAGGGTGAAGTGTGTGATGACATTATGTGGCATAAAGAAGATGCTAAGCGTTTGGTAATGCTGGGGTTATGTGAAGGTCCCTTGGTAGATGACGAACAAGAAGATTCGTTAAAGAATGAAAATGTGGTGGAGAAAGAAGATTTGTTTGAGAAGGGTGAGGAAGAAAATATGTTAGAGTCAAAAAATGTTTTTGTGGATGAACAGGGTTCCGAGAGGAGAGCAACATGGATGATGAAAAGGACGAAGAAGATCTGTTAGGGAATGTAAATATGGTGGAGGAAGAAGATCTGTTTGAGAAGGATGATGAAGAAGCACGTGTGGCACATCCTAGCTCCCAACCTGATGTTCTTTGTTCTAGGACATCAACTTCAGTCATTGCTTCTTTCGAGTCTTTTGTGAAAAATGCAATGATTGGTCATACTGAGGATTTGAAAAAGACAAAGATTGGTGAAATGGAGGTATTTAAAAGTGCGGTGAAGGGTCGGTTGGAGGAGTTAAGCGTCAGGTAAGTAACAGCCATAAAACAATGTTGGATCGTATGGAGTGTTTAACTACTGAGATCAAATCAATAAAGGATAAGATTGGCGGAACCCAGACGTACATTGCATTGTCAAAGAAAAAAACGGTGAGTTAATTGGAAATTCATTGTATTAAGATAGATAGAATGTCGGTTTTATTAAATATCGTTTTATTGAACTGATATTTATGTTGTTTGAACAGGGACTCCACCTGGAGGACATAACGAAGAAGGAGATTTCGATGGTGCGGCAATGCAGAAGCCAGATGTGACTCCTGGCAATGGATCCAACAGTATTGAGTTAAATCCACCATATCCGTACAATCCTCCAAATAAGGAAGTTGATGTGAGCCGACCGTTGTAAGTATTTGTTGCATCTCTAGTGTTGTTGCTACATTAACACGTATATCTTTTGTACTTTTTTCAGAAAACTATCGTGGTATTACTTTTTGACTGTGTCGGATATGTAGGCAGAAAACATTTGTAACAGCTCAACGGGGAAAAAAAAGAAAGCGTCAGAAAATTAAACCCTGCACTGGCCCTGTTGCACCCATTATCGTTCTTTCTGATGATGTTACAAAAGGCCGGGAAGGGCTAGGAGGAAAATAAACCCGCATATCCCCTGTTGTCCCCGTATACTCCTTTGGGCTAGTGGCGAAAAAGAACCCCAAAAAGGTTTCGACAACCAATGAGCCTCGTTATCATGAATTATTTTGAAGAAGACATCTTGGATCAATGAATAACGGCCAGGATATAGATGATGTGAACAAATTCATAAACCTTGGGTTAGCCTCCTCCCTAGTATACCCTTTTGTTTCTCTGTCTTGTTGTATATGTGAAAACTAACAATCATGGTGTTTCCTTGTAATGGATCGTAATTTACCACAAAGATCAAGGAACATGGCGATAACTATGATGGTGACGGTACATCATTATTGTCTTGCTCGAGTATAAACTACTACTATGTTCAACTTGGTTGGTTAAGCGGTAATGTGAGTCAGATTGCATCATTTGATATTGTGATTAAATCTAATAATGAGAACATTATTTGGGTTGTGAGAAGTTATATGTTTATTGGTTTTCCGTGCATTATTGACAGTGCATTGGTGCTTTTGCACAAGTCTTATCCTTCTAACAAATCGATCGGTACTGGTCATACTTTGAAACTCACTTACCGTAAGTTTTTGTGCGGAATAGATTGGATATTTTCTACTTCTTTATATTATTGCATGAATACATTGTGACCGAGGTTCCTTGCTCAGGAAACAGCAACATTGTGCGAATGGTGATTTTGCCCAAGTTGATGATTGAGATTAGGGTTAGCAGGACGCCGTGGTTTACCACCTAGTGAGCATTTACCCTCTTGGGATAAGGTTGATGTCGATATGGTGTAGTTTGTATTGAAAAGGTTCACCGGTCGCAGTCTCCATTCAAGTAAAGGATAAGACAATTATAATTTATGATTCTCTTAGACCGAATCGTAATAATCGCTCAAGCAAAATTCACACGGAAGTCGGTCAAATTCGTGATTATTTGGAGAAAGCATACAACCGCGGTACATGGTGTTGTAGATATGACTTAAAAACCCCTAAGCAAAATGATAGGTGAGTCTTACTTGAAATCTATTTTTAACCTTGAATTTTTAACCTTATATTTGGAGAATTGATCCATATACAATTTATGCAGTAGCTCTTGTGGGGTGTTTTCCTTCAAGTTTATCGAGCATATGGTTAGGAAGATTCTCGTTTGTCAAGTCCAACCCCGATTTCGCTACTCGTTATCGATGCGAACTTGCGGTGCAGCTATTCAAGAAACAATTCATAGAGGTGAATGGCACAAGTGGTGAATAGTTGAATAGTTGAAAATCTTTGTTTTTTGGATGTTGGTTCCCTGTTTTTGGATGTGTATAGTTGAAAATGCTGTCAGCTATAGTTCTAAATCTAAGTTAGTGGCGATGGACTCTTATACCCTGGATATATCTGTTTATATTTTGTTGATCATGTTATGATCCTTCAGTTATGTATGTATAGCGGCTTGTCTCTGCTTCTAAAAATTGATGCTTAGATATTTTATCTACTTCATGTTCTTTGAAAGGAGTTAGCAGCTTAGTGTCAACGAAAGATCACTGGTTTGGGTGACTTGAAATTTAAAAACTAAGAATACACAGGTAGGAAAAATGTATATAAAAAATCCACTAAAGTTTGAAAACAATATAGAATACATAGGTAGTAAAATATACAATAGAATAAAGGTTAAGAGGGCCGAGTTTGCTTAGTGGGGAGTAAGCTCGGTGGCTATAATCATCGGGGACAGGATGGGCTTATGCCTAGATATTAAAAAAAAAAAAAAGGAAAAAAAAAAAGGAAAAAAAAAAATTACAATAAACATTGAAATAAATGCTAGATTTTTTGAATTTTTTGTGAACCCAAAATTAGTAGAACAAACTCTAAATTTCTAATTACCATCGGAGATTGAAATTAGGGAGAGGGGTGTCATTGAAATTAATATACGAACCGGGACAATAAGAACTCGTATAACTAGTTTTCTGTCTGTGTATTTTCAAGTGTTCTATTTGTTGTTCTTGTGGATTCAGAACACAAATCTCTTGAGATTATACCTTGTTTTGTGGATTCGGAATGTTGTTTTTGGATTCAAAACACACCTTGTGGATTCAAGGCTATTTCTTATCATTACCGCTGCGTCAGGTACTCGGGTCTAACTCTAGTAATCTTTGAACCCGAGATGTCGAAATCCTATATATTTCATATTCAGTTCATCGAAATGAGAACCTCTGTTTTAACTCTAGTAATCTTTGAACCCGAGATATTGAAATATGATATATTTCATCTCTATACAGAATCTGTCAATGTGAATCGAAATGCTCCATCACCTATATGGCTTGAAATGCTCCAAAATTGCCACTCTAACTACAAACCCACCAAGATGACATTTAAATACTAAGAGTGGTATCTACAGATGTTGTTAAAAGGTAGATAGGTGACATTTAGCCTGTTAAGGCTAACCATTCATTTTAGTGATGTGTCCGGGTCACTTTTTTTTTTATTTATTTATTGCTGGAGATTCACATAAGATATTTCTTGAGTATAATAATCAGTAAATGCCACCGAAGCCGCGGCGCTGTGGTAGGTCTGTTTGATATTTTCTGCAAGGTCAAACATTACAGATCTGACCTATAAGTACAACATGAAGCATGCATATATATATATATATGTCTGAAATGTATCATACAGCAGGGTGGACTCCCCAAACTTGTTTGGACTGTACATATATATGTGACCACTATTGTGTGTGTATATCCTATATGGTACTACTGTCATGGACATGAGTGTCGTACCTAGTACATTATAGCATCAAATCTATTTAAACACAAAACTCATGTGTTTATATAGTATATAAAGTCTTGTTAAATACCTGAAAGATGGTGGATGCAGTATACTTGATTAGCACAAGGAAATGCCAACCTTATGGCTCTACCGATCGATGGGTGCCTGTCTGTTGCCACAACAACATCTTCATTCATAGCAAACTTATCGCCAAGTACTCCGACTAACTTTCTCATAAACCATTCCCAAGATTCATTATTCTCTGAATCAACAACAGCAAAAGCAATAGGATAGATCGACTCGTCGGGATCCATTCCAACGGTGATAAGAGAACTCCTTGGCGTGGCCCTGTAAGATGTGTACCATCAACCGCAAATGCGGGTCTGAAACAGTTTTTGAATCCTTCAATACATACTCCAAAAGCAAAGAAATAATACAGAAAAGAGTCATCCGAATCAGTTACAATCTCGGTAACAGTACCCTTGTTACGAACACCAAGCATGTGACTATAACCAACGAGGTGTTGGTACGATTCATCGGGGCTACCTTTGATCAGCTCAATACCACGCTTGCAAGCGCTGTATCCCTGCCGGTAATTGATAACCACTCCATAATCCCTTTTTATGTCCAAAATCAGTTGTTTGGGCGTAAAGGCCGCATCTAGTTCTTTGAATTTGTGCTTGAAAAGCTCTGCAATTCCAGTAGAGGCCGCTTTGGTTCTTAATTCAGGGTCAGTCCTTTTGTTGCTTTCACAAGTATGCACATCGTTTGCAACTGTGAGTTTCCACCACCCACAAGAATCTAAGAGGACTGCTCGCAGACGCCACTCGCATGTCTTGTCTTTGCATTTGGCAATAAACCTCTGGCTGTCGGATTTACAAGCTATGTACTCAAAATTTCTTTCTACTTTGGCTATTGCAAGTATAAGTTTCAGCTCCCCCTTGCTTTTGAAAGTGTTACCCACACGTAGATCGTTGTACTTCATATCCTTTGGGGGTTTAGGAATATCCAGCACCGGCGCTGGAGTTGTTGGCGCATCATGAAGACAACGGAGTTTCTTGGCTGATGGAGTCACATCGGTTCAAGACATCTCTAGCCTTTGGACCACTAGTACTCGCTGATAAAATAAAACATTCAACATTAGTGTGACTATTTGGTCAGGACAAACATAATACAAAAGTACAATAATAAGAGGGACAAATAAACATACCTTTAACACCACCATCTCCCTTGGCGGTTTCATTCTTGGAATGATAATCCTCACTGGAACTCA
Organism: Papaver armeniacum; assembly: GCA_023531295.1. NCBI lineage: Eukaryota > Viridiplantae > Streptophyta > Magnoliopsida > Ranunculales > Papaveraceae > Papaver > Papaver armeniacum. The sequence goes on from JAJJWW010004106.1 coordinate 111,932, forward strand.
ACGTGAGATTGTTAAGAGGGGTCAAGGGAGTGTGGGGAAGCATCTTGGATCTGCTGTCATCTCCAGGAGTTGTTTTGGGAGTTACGGGAGGAATATATACTTTTACTTCTTCTCCATATTTGATTGTGTAAAAGCTTGGGACTCCACATGTCTGGCCAACATAAAAAATCAACATTTCTTCACTAACAATCTTAATCCTTTGCTTAAATGCGGTTCCCGGGACATCTATGAGGCCATACACATCAAAACAAGGTTTGTGCAAGAAACCTAAAACATCCATTGCTCTCTTCTTCACATCCTCAAAAGTGTACTTATCAGGTACCACCGCAAGATGTGTCATACCTTTGTAGTCATCATTACCTTCTTTGTGCACTCATTCACCATTGTAGTGGATGAGAACAGCTTTGCTTATCATTATGGCGACGACAATTTAGGATTCTAAAAGCAACTGCATTTCACAAAACATACTCTCAGTTATATACAACATAAACTTCTTAAGCAAAATGTGAATTACCAATCAATTCCTAAATGAACATTGAAATCACACAACTTAACCCTTGATTACAAATAGTGATGATCTACTAGATCGCATGCCTATTTCAACCAACGATTTTCCTGTAAACCTAACCATAAAAAAATTTAGTCGCAGTTAACACATCCTAAATAAACAGAGGCCAAAATTAAGATCATCCTGTATCATGAACCCTACATAAATTAAGTAACCAAACCACAAAATTAAAGATAACCCATACCTTATTTGACTGTAAACTATATAAATAAACATCATATTGAATAAATCCCCAATACATATTTAAAAACCCTAACTTTGAGTTTGAAATTGAAATTAACCAAAATTTAATATCGAATTTGAAAGAGCCAAAAGTTAAGCTCACCTATTGAACAAGATATATAGCCCCTTCCTTCTCTATCTCAGTTGGATGATTAGTAAAATATAAAACCTAGCTTTCATGGTGTAGCAGCTGCCATGATATGAGCACAATAAGAAAGACAAGAAAAGTATAAGATGGTGAAAGAAGAAGAAGAAAAGAATACTAAGATATAGATCAAGACTAATAAGAAGAGGTGATCCTGATAGAGCAAAGAGAACCTCAAGAAGATGGAAGAGCAGGAGAAGAAACAATGAGGGTAAAGTTTTGTTGAAAGGTGCGCGCAAATTGACCAATAGAAAGTTTACACACGGCAATCATTGCCTCCCAAATTAACCAATAACAGGAGAGCTTTTAATATTATATTTAAAAAATATTTAAATAAAACCTATCTCACAACTATTGTGCTGTGTAACAGGGGTGTAAGGGGTGGAGTAAAGAGAAGGTCCTCACCCTCGAATATAAAGGTCCCGACTTCGATCATAATACTTGTCACCTACCCTCGGCGCCTAGGTGGCCTCGGTGGAGAAAAGGTCCCTACCATGGATCAAAAAGGTCCTGACTTTTATTATCCTACTTGGCACCTACCTGGCGCCTAGGTGGCCTGGTGGAGAAAAGGTCCCTACCATGTATCCAAAAGGTCCTGACTTTTATTTTCCTACTTGGCACCTACCTGGCGTGTAGGTGGCCTGGTGGAAAAAAGGTCCTCACCCTGGAACGAAAGGTCCTGACTTTGATCCTCCTACTTGAAACCTTATTTAATTCCATTAACAAGGTTATTTTAATATTATCCTAAGAGTCCAGTAAGAAGTCTGGACATTTAACTGGACCCTAATAATAAAACATTAATAAAAAACTGTCTTACTTTAATATCTTTATTTTCAATGAAAAGCTTTTTTGAGGTCCTCTAAGGTCCTGTAGAGAGTCTTGACCTTAATCACAGGACCCTGATACTTATATACAAATAAAAAAATTGATTTTTAATTTTTTATTCAAATTCTAATATTTTTTTAATAAAATCATAAGGTCCAGTAAAGAGTCCGGACCCTCTACCGGACCCTTGCATGGAAAACCACACCGAAACCACTTATTTTAGTTTTTAAAAGTTAGAAATAATAGTAAACTACTTAGGGTCCTCTCATTGTTAGGGGCATAAATGTCATATAGTGGCATTTTTGGTGGGTTTGGAGTTAGGGTGGCACTTTTGGAAACCCATTTCCAAGAGTGGCATTTTTAAGAATTCCCCCGGACTTCATTTGCTGAAGGGCAAGACTTGAGAGTAGAGACATAGAAACTGAGACAAGACTTCCTGATGCAACTTCACAAATTCATGGTAATCCACCGAATATCACAACAAATTAAGACTAGACTAGACTACCTAAGATGGGTTAGGTAATCACAAAAATTTGAGTCTTAACAACAGAATACATACAGATTATATCATAATTTAAAAGAAAACAAACAATAACAAAAAAACTAAGCAGAGATACACATACAGATTTACCATCCATGAGTTGCCTCTAAAAGAACTCGATATGATTGTGAGATTGAGCAACTGGCCATCATTATCTATCATTTAGTGTTGCCTTTCCAGTTACCTCTATTTGGCTATTCTTGCCATACCGATGATACCGTATTAGGGACTCATTTGAGCTTAATTAGAAGTCATTTGACAAGGAACGGGGAAAGCAATACCCTCTAAAAATTTCATCAAATGCGAATCATTGAGTGTTTACTGAACAAAAACCAATGATTTGAAAGATCCTTTATGAGATTACAATTTCATGGATAAAAGAACAAAAGAAGAAAAAATGGCAATAAAAAAATTTAATTTAATTTATTTATTGTGTCAATCAATACATGGAGATGAAGAAATAAAATGGAACCGAATACAAATGATTAAACCAGCAGATTCAGTTTTTCTTGCAGTGCGGTTAACTGAAGAGTTATTTAGGGTTTGGGTCGTAAGTTTTAGCGTGGTAGAGGATTTGGGTCCTAAGTTTGTCCATCTTAGAGTTTGGGTCGTTGACCCGTTAGTCAACTACTGATTTTGGTCAAACTGTTAAGGTAGAGTTAACTGTTAATTATACTTTTATCGATTGTAATTGATTCTTCTGATGCAGTACTTAATTGGATGAAACTAATAGCACATTCAGGGAATCAAACCCCACATCAACCGCTACACAAATCATCAATTTTGTCACTTCAGATTTCTTATCATCTCTGGAATCAATAAAAAGGAGATTCAAATAATGGAAATGGACATTTAGATGATAAAATCATAAGATGGATGAATTGAGATTTCACGTGAGTCAAGATAGAATGACTTTGGCATCAGAATGGAAATCAAAATCTGATGCTCCAGAATATTGGTTATAAGTTAATTGATAGATCTAAGCTATGATTTTCGGTGTGGTGTTTTCTTGCTATATACTACTTCCACCATTTTTATCATTCAAATCATCCGTGAGGACTGAGATGGTGGTGGTGTTAAACGGAGAGGATCGAAGAGGGAAAGGGAGGAGGAGCAGAAGTGAGAAACTGCCATTTAAGTGTTGCAGAGAGAAAATCAAGGAGAGAGAGAGATGGAACGAAAAGATAAGAGGCTGCTGCAGGTTAACTTTAATTTCATGCAGCTAATACTGTTAGCTCCAAACATCAATTTGAGGCAGTAGGTTCGGTGCATGTGATTGCAAAACATTATGGTCCCTATAAGCACATGGAGACTCGGAATACATCTCAATTAGTAAAAGAAGAGAAAAAACGACGTTTCTAAACCATTTTTTTGCATATTAATCAGCGACAACCGTCGATTCTAAACCATTTTTTCACGTACTAATCGAAAGAAAGCACGTTGATCAGAGACAACCATCCTGTCTAAACCATTTTTCATATATTAATCAGAGACAACCAGGATGAAGTAAGGAAAATGACGAAAACTGGAAGCCGTCGACAACCCTAACAGTTTGACAATTGACTAACGGGTCAACGACCCAAACTCAAAGATGGACAAATTTAAGACCCAAATCCTCCACCACGCTAAAACTTACGACCCAAACCCTAAATAACTCTTAACTGAAACATGGAGACGTGAGCATAAAACGAATCCAAGAAGCCTTAAGGTACATATGGAGATGACCACCATTTAAATTAAGATTTTGAGAGGAGAAATCATCATGCTAATAATTGCTTGATTCTATTGAACTACCACCACCACTTGCTTCTGTCATTATTCTGTAGTTGCAGAGATTTTTTTTTTTTTTTTTTTTTTAAGGGTTTATCTCCAGCTTTTGTGAGACGATGGGAGGCGCAGTTTTGGGTTCATCTTGAAAAAATGTACTATACCACTACTTATAAGAGTTAAACAAACTGCCGTCAAATCTAGGGTTCACATGTAACCGTGTAGTTCAGCTTTATTACTTGAGCTAACGGCTGTTACATATTTATGGCTAAACGGAATTCCTGACCTGCTTATAACGGCTGTGATATGTAGTTGATAATGGAGATCGTTAAAGATAATGATCTTGACCAACTTTTAACAGTTGACTGAAGTAGTCAAACAATACAAACAGTCAATAGCTCAACAAGAATGAGGTTTCGGGTTAAATCAGTGGTAACTATAAGAAATTTCATAACTTACGCCTAGGCCTTAGGTTGTAAGGGGTGAGTTGAAATCCTTTGGGGTCGAGAAGGAGTAAAGATTACTACGGCAGGAATTTCTTCTTGGAACAAACCGGCCTTTTTTATTCTCACCACTAAGCAACCAGTTTTGCCTGTTATGGGGATATCTCTATGTTCAAAGCAACTGTGACGGTGTGCAATATCGCCATATCTAGACCATATTCAGCAATCAATTTTGAAGAATCAGTGTCATGACACATTCCGATTGTCTTTTCTTATCTGGTGTTAACATATATCTGTAGTCCTCACTTTTTGATGTATCATTGGAGTTATCTCCGAGAAATAGTGCACTTTGGATCTGATTCCTAATCTAGTCCTTGACCATCCTACCAACAGAAATTTCCAAATAATTCAACTATATCTAGAATTCTTGGTTTTGTACTTGTTGAACTTCATTTGCTCAAGGGAAGAGTAAAGACATACACAAACTGAAACAAGATTTCCTGATGCCAAATTGAGACTAGCTAAGATGGGTTAGGTAATCACAAAAATTGAGTCTTAACAAGAGAATACATACAAATTATATCATAAAATTAAAAGAGAAGAAACAACAACAACAAAACTGGAATTCATAGAATTTCTCATAATTTTTATTTATTTATTGGGGAAATTGGTACACATACATTATGGAGATGAAGAAATTATGGAGATCGTTAAAGCGGCCAGTTGCGGTTTCCGAGCCCCCATAAATTATCATCTTGAGAGCAGAAACCATAGTGCTGCTTGTTGTTGTTGGCGATGCTGATGTTTTTGAACCACCTCCGATTGTTTCTCCCATGATTTTGTTGCAGATAGAACTATTGTTGTTTGTTTTTAGGGTTGGGATTTTTAGCCGATATAAGAAGGAGGCGCAGTTTGGATTCATTAGGTAAAACTTATGCTACTTATATAAGGGATGGGGATGGAATATAGGGTTCACATATCATCTGTTGGAATATTTTCAACTGCGCTATCCAAGGGGGGGTCCTGGGGGGCGTAGCCCCCCAGGCTGTGGTCGACAGTTACAAACATATCCAGAATCTTCAAATCCAACAGACGCCATTGATGTATGATGATGAAGATACTCATCGTTTCGTGAAGAGAAACCACTAGTACAAAAATGGGCTTAGATGACAGTTCAAAACTGTCACCAAAATACTTACATGATAGTTTTCAAAAAAATCTGGACTGTCACCAAAGGCTCTGTTACGAAAGGTCTATAAGAAACTGTTATGGAATGGTGGCTTTAAGGTAACAGTTTTTTCATAAAGTTATCATTGTAAACGACTTACGGTAACATTTTCTAAAAAAACTGTCATCAGAGACTTGATTTCTTTTACTACGACAACAGTTTCTTAATAAACTAGTCACAATTGACAGGTTAAAGTAACATTTTCTATTTAAAACCGTCATCGCACACCCAACTTTTTCATTACAGAGATCTTACGGTAACATTTTCTAAGAAAAACTGTCATGGTAAACACCTTTTAGTATGAGTTTTGTTAACAACCTGTCACAATAAGCGATACTAAGGTAACAGTATTTCCGTAAACCTGTCATAGTAGATAACTTCCAATAAAGCTTTTCCAGATAAAACTATCTTAAACCCCTATAAGTATGATAATGTATTCTGGTAACATCTTTCCATACAATTGTTTCCTTCCACATCAACTCAATCATGTAGAATACAAATGCATGAAGAAAAAAAATTAGAGGAATATATTGATTAAATAAATATGTTTCTACAGACTCGCTTGTACAAATGGGTTTTACAAAATGCTACAAATATACAAGTAATTAGCATTAACTATCAAACATTGTCAGCTATCCTGTAAGACAAAAGCTTCACACAGACACCCACAGGGCAATGTCAATCCCAATGCAACGCTTCTTGAATAAGACAACAAACTGGAATCAACAAACTCTTGCGTAGAGGTTCAAATTGAGAACTCAAAGCTCAAAGTCAAAAGATGATCATACCCTTGTGATTTTTGTTGCGGAAATGAGTGTTCTAAACCACTTCAATATTTCTAGGATGGAGATTTCTGCTGTTAAGTGGTTCAACAATGCCAGATTTTTCCTTCTCATTGTTAGCTCAAGAAAAAGATGCCCTTTTCAATTTATCCTCATATGACGATTGACGTTAGAGACGGGAATGGTCGATCAGCTGAATAAGTAGCCATCACTACGGGCCACTACTACCCATAGAGCAGCCATGACTACATCGTCACAAGCAACTAATGTCAGTATCATTCACTAAAATGATAACTGAGATGTATTTAATAATATACTACTAAATAATGGTAGGATCTGAACCTAGTAATTAGTACGCTTTACTCTAGCTGACAAATGACAGATACTTCCTCCATTACCATATGTGAAATACAATGTATAGGCTATCTTATGTACCTTAGTTTTTAGTTTCTCCATCTGATGAATGAGAGTTGTTTCTTTGCTTATTGTTCAGTCAAATTACTTGCAGACATGCAGAAGTGATCCTGGTCAACACACAAGAAGAAGACTACACAGTTAACACTTAACATATACAAAAAATAAAGCAAATGGTTGAGGATATTTGAACATTTCAACTTGACCATATTCTATTATCTATCTAATTTTTTAATATTTATATAAAGAACCCAGGTTAACACTCAAAATGAATATAGCAAAATAATACATCTTCACTTATGACATGACGAAAGCAGCTTTATTTACCACTTCGAAGACAAAAAAATATGAATTAATCAATCTATGTTGATACTAAGACACACATCTGAACATATTAAGCTAGTTGTTCACATGCAAACCTTTATCTAGTTTCGATGCTTTCAACAACCAATCCAAGATGAAATGTTTTACCCTGGAATTGTAGGATAATCAGTCTGGAGGCCTTTAAAAAGCAAACTCAAGCTTCCACATCTGTGGAACGTTTGCACTAATAACTAAATAATGAAGTTCATGTTGTAGGCAAAAGCAATGCAAGATAACCTCAAAGAGAAATGGTGAAGTACCTGGCCCAAAATATCGCACATCCAGCAATTGTTTGTTTGCAACTTCACAAAGAAGTTATGTTTCAACTCGTGCGCAAGAAGAGCACACTTGTGTGTCATGTATTGTCACAGTTGCTTTCTAAAAAGTAATACATAAAGACCAACAAAAATTCAGCTAAATAAAACCCTAGATACACAAAGAAACTGAGATATTTATGCGACGACTACAGACAATTTTTGCATAGCAAATGGTCTGCTATTTTTGTCTATGAGATTTCTAACTAAAAATTTTATAGGACAAACCTTCCATATTCCATTGATCATTGAATACGGAAAACATAAAAACACTAGTTTCTTTACCAACACACACTCTAGTACCAATTTACCGCTAACCGAATCACACCAACACTTTAAAAATTGAACAAGAAAACCTTACAAACTATCTCAAGGCATCAAATACAAAGGTCACATACCCAGTCGATGACAAGCTTGAAATTCTACAGCATCAAACAAAACGACTCGACAAATTCTTAATTGTGACACCTTAGATACTCATTAATGTTCTACCAAGGCAGACCCTATGTGGTTGAACCTTTGGCATATCCTTAGAGTGAGCCTTGCTCCACGCATGAGAATTATCTAAGATAAAAGAGTCAAGGCTTGGATCTCTTCCCCTGAAATTCAGCGACTCTCTGGAAACCCGCATAATCACAATAAATCAAGATCAAAAGAGAGCATTGTATAATTGAAACCTATCAACTTATCTTGCAAAGTCCAGATGTTTTACAAGAGAGAGGGAGAGATGTTGCTGACCCATTATAGCATGTGCAACAAAATCTTACATGTAAATTATCCGAAAATTAAAGTTTCTAATATCGAATATGGTCAAATCACTCTAAATTAAATCATTCAAGACCAAACAGAACATAGGCACATAATGCTGACTTAAACCAATCAAACTCTTTTATAAGGCGATGTGAAGAATCATATGCTACCCATATAACTGAAGTTTTCTGGAAAAAAAGGTGAGTGAATTACCACCACGCTAGTGTCTAGTCCATCCCGGCGAAGCTCGTTGACGTACTGCAGTTCTTATGACTCTCTTCTCTATCATCAACTTTTTTTTTCTTTTCACCTTCTATCTAAAATGATTCATGACCTTTGCCGACAACCACCTACAGCCGAAATATTGGCAGTAATGTTAGTGAAAAGGCTTACGGCTTGTGCAAGTTGAAACTAAGACAACAAACTGGGAGTTGAACACTTTCATACTCCATTAGTAATATGTACCGCTCAACAAAAAAAAAATTAGAAACATAAGGTCCGATATAATTCTTTCCAACCATTTATTAAGCTATTTAACTTATGGCTATTACCAACATATTCCTAATCCGCTGTTTGATTCATGAAATGTAGAAAAAGAATTAAGGGAATTTAAATACTTACAACCACATCCCCTTCCTCTCCCATGGCCACAGAGGCCCGTACAGCTGCACGCCTAATGTCATGTAAGAGGAGCCTATGTCCATTTGGAAGAGGTGGGTAATAATCATTCTCACCAAATTTAAAAAGTTCTTGCACTGACCATCCTACACCAGACACCATGTCATCCAAGATATCCACTGGTGCAGGTACACCATTTAAAAGTTAGTCTAACCCCATCCAAGTTTTGTCTAACATTATTTAAGCCTTATCTTATGTTCAACATTGACTAAAAGAAATGGAACGGATAGTCTGTTACTGAAATTCCCCGACTAGAACAAAATACACATGTTATCTCGTCAATACTTATAACAGATGCAGACATGAATATAGAGATAGATGTCAGTTCAGAACTTTAAATTTTTGCAGTCTAATCTGTGTATTCAACGATGCTCAGGTACTCATTTGGATCTTCCTTCCTAGGGTTGTCAGAAGTTCAAAGAGTAACATCACTTTTTTTCTGTAGATATCTTCGTCATTATCGGTCTCTTCTCTCTGTCCCTCTCACCACCACATCCAAGAACTTCATTCAAAGAATGATTAATCAGTCAGATCAGTTCAAGAGAAAATATTATTAATTTAAACTAATCAGTGAAAATAGATATATATACCTGTGATAATTCTTCATGGCGCAAACTCCCTTACAACAAGGCATCAATTGTATGGGCATAGTCTACAATTACTCCAAATGCTTGTTCTCCATCTATCAACTCACACCTACATGGTACGCCATCAACTTCTTCAATCATCCCTCTAACAATGTCTTCCAAAGGTGCTCCCACAGCTATGCCAACCGACACTGCCGCAAGAATGTTGTAAATATTGTGCCTCCCGAGCAAACCTGAAGATATCTCTAATATCCCTTGAGGAGTATTAACCAAAATCTGAGTCTCAAACAGAGAGAGCTCAAATTTCAATACATGAATATCTGCACTCTTATTCTCCATATCAAATGTGAAAACAGGTTCTTCCTGGGTCCCTTTCCCAACGAAGAAAGAGCTTTCGGAGAATCGGGGCTTGCTATTGAAAACTAGGGCTTCATAAAAAAGAGAAACGGATCTAGATAACAAACCTAAACAGATAAGATAAATCAAAATTGTAAAGGGATTTCACTAAAAAAAAATCCAAAACTTACACAAATCACATTTTCTGACTCTTCGGAACCACCATCAAAAACCCAATCAGCCAACTCAGGACCCTCAACATTTCCAATTGTAGATCTCATCTCACTCACCCAGATTATAGAACAAAAGTTGATCAATAAATCAAATCACAATAGAATCAAAGGATGAGGCAAAATTGAAAACTTGATTGAGAATTTGATAGAAATTAACACCTTGTTCATAGCCATAACAGGTCTTGTCTTGAGTAAGTTAAAACCTGCAGTAGGTTAAAATAAGGTAGAAATTCACCAAAAATACAAGAATTGAAAAGGCAAAACAGATATTTAAAATTGTGAAAGGATCTACTTCGCGTCGAAGGTGAAAAAGAAGAACATGAAGAGCCAAAATTGAATCACGGGATAACATAAATCAAGTGTTTAAATATCAGAGGAAATGGTTACCTACTAAAATCTCAAATTTTGATGACTGAAACCCGTTGCTTTGATCTTTGATTTTTGATTTCCTTGTAATTTTCATGTTCTATCAAAACCCTCGGCGCCAATTCATGGAGGACGTGATAGCGAAGGTGGTTATGCCGGTGGTTGGATCGAGTTAGCAAAGATAGTGGGGAAGAATGGGAGAATGAGGGAATTAAGGGAAGAGAAGAGAATGAGCGAATTAGGATAGGTTAAAAAAAATGGGGATCGTGCGATCAGTTTACAGCTTTACATACTACTCTGCGGTTATTGGTATTTTATACTTATTATATAAGTTAATACGGCGGTAATTAGAATAACTGTTATTAATAGCTTTTCAATTAGGTAACAGTTCTATATAAAAACTGTTGTAATATCTTGACAATAGTAACAGTTTTAAACTGTTATCATACATCATATTGTAATAACGTTTTTTTATAAAAACTGTCACTGTATAATTATTAGGTAACAGTTGTAAAACTGTCATGATTGTTTCCTGCCATTAGTGTGAGTTTTAACAACAAACTGTTACCTATTCCTTCCCATTAATCCTTTGGTGACAGTTCGTTAGTGAACCGTCATTGTTTTAACTTTTGAACTGTCACCAAAGCCCATATTTGTACTAGTGAACATATTCCCAACAGATGCGAAAACCTTTATAAATAGCATCTCCCAATACTCGTTTAAATCATATCAGAAAAAACCTTTTCTGTTTTCTCTCTTTCTTTCTAAAGCATCATCAGAAGTTTTGTTCACATGTGTTCTTGATTGTATCAAGGGGTACAAACCTTGAATTCAATTTCCGTTGTAGGGCTTTCATTGTATCATGAAGGCATTATTTCACATACCTGTTGTAATCGCCAATTTATTGGGAGGGTAGAAATAATTGTCTAAAAGAAATCGTATGAGCCTTGAAAGTTTGGAGTACAACAATCTCTTCCTGTATTATTTCATCTTCTATTGCAACCCAGTTTTTTCCAACATCATCCTCCATTTTAAGTCTTTCATATGATCCAGCAGCTGCTGCTTATTCATTGACTGACCGTATTTGGTGGCCTGACTTGAGGACACTTCATCGACAATAGGAACAAGACTATATATGTTGAGATGACTAATGTTTCCTTATTCTTAGTCTTTGGCCAACAATAGATATCTTTGTAGCAAAGTGTAGTGATACCTAAGTCTGGTGGTGCTTTATTGAATCATTTGCACATCTATTTTCCCCATCAAACTCTGTCACAATTCGTTTTCACTCCGTAACATGCTGAAACTGGATTTACTGCATTCAGATTACATTTCATAAACAAAGAAGAAGAACTTTCAGTGAGGAAACTTCTCCACCACTCAGATAATTTTAGCTAGTAGCTAGGCTATGTGATATGCCATAAAACAAACATGTAGAGGAGAGTGAACAAGCAAGATAGGCACCAACAAAGTTCTTCATTTCTATTTACTTATTGGGTTAATTGATCGACATACATAAAAGTAAACTATGGAGATGAAGAAACAAACGGAGTACAAATGATTAAACTAGCTGATTAATTTTTTCTTCTAGCGAGGTGAAACTGAATCTTCAATTAGCCCACAAATTATGGAGATGACTAGGATGAAAACTGAAGACAGAAAATCTTTAACTCCAAATAATCTTTAATCCCACAAAATCAAGAAGACAATGAGAGTTAAAACTGAAAAATTAAGATTCTGAGAGGAGATATCATTATGCTAGTAGGTGTTGTTGATGCCATTGAATTACCGCCACTTGCTTCTGGCATGATTTTGTAGTTGATGCCATTGAAGACAATGAGAGTTTGTTTTCTTTTCTATTTAGGGTTCCTCTTCTTCTCCACAGAGACGATGGAGGCGCTGCTTTGGTTCATCCAAAGAAAACTACCATACGACTACTTATAGGGTTTAGCATACTTGTAAGTTATAACTATGTGGTTAAACTTTATCACCTGATCGAACGGACGTAACGTAAAATGTGATAGAATGAAGTTTTTGACCTGCATACGTGTTATAGGAATTGAAATGGATCCAACCCGAGTGGTGCATTAAATTAATCTGGTTCAGGGTCATCCAAAATAAATACTTCCAAATGAAATTGCTTTTCTTGGTCTTGAACATATTTCAAAGCATCACAAGAAAAAACAGTTGTGCCAAGCTCAGGTTACTTTAAAGATGAATCTAAAAAGAATGAAAAATCATTATCTAGAACAAATCAATCCTCTAAAGATCATACGAATGCATGGTGTGGAAAATGTAAATTGTTCAACTTAGTTATTTATACTTCCCCTATAACTTCACAGGAGATACTAGTATTGGAGCAACATTAAGTCCGATGGGACTAATTCTAACTCTGTACTTGTTACCATTGCTCCAAGTCAAGGATCAAAACATTGAAAATTTCACATCATAACTAGTATCTGGAGGAATAAAATGAACCACATAAGTTCTTGTGGTTCCACAATGGCTTCCATTTTCTATATTTTCATTGTATCCCATACTGATAGCTTGCATATGATTGCAAGCAATTATCATCAATTTATTATTTCTCTGTATCAAACTTATAAAATTATGAATTTTCCATATATTTTATTCTTGAACTAGATTTGTGGGTTTTGCACTTGTTGCTTGGACCTTATTTGCTCAATGGCAATGCTTAAGAGACAGGTGAGGAGATAAAAGTGGTTACTGCCACAAACAGTTGAGACCATAGGGTGCAGTAGGAGGCTGTGTTTATACTTTATACATATACTCGCCCACAAAAGGTACTACATATACGCCCACAAAAGGGAGTGCGAATTCGTGCACACTCTTTAACGAGTGTATATTTCACATTTTAATCTCTACCCTTGATTTAATTTAGGGAGTTATGTAACGAGGGTCATGATTCTATACATGGACGGTAATAGGGCCATCCGTTAAATAATCAACCAATCAGAAGAATATGTGAAATATACACTCGTTAGAGGAGTGTGAACAGATTCAGACTCTACAAAAGGTACTAGTAGTGCGATGAAAACATATCCCTCAAGGTAACAGCTAATGTCGGGCCGGATGGGGCCAGATGATATTGGCCCAGGTCAGGAGTTAGAGACCTAGGGTTTCCTATATAAACATCCTTAACTGAAGGTGCGCCTCTTTCACTTCTAAGTTCTTCTTCTTCCTTGCAGTCACCTTACAATCAGATCTACGTAGTCTAGTCTTCTACTGGTTACAATTCCCCTCTTTTTTTTTTTTCAAAATGATCATTGAAATCAGGGTTATGAATTGGGATCCTCACATCAACAAGCAATCTTTGTTTTGATGTCATAATGAATTACCCTCTCATATGTACCGGAAATTCTCTAAATGATGGTGTTAAAATGGCCGGTAGTTGTTCCTGCGAAAAAAACTCAAAAAGAGGATTCCCCAACCTAACAAAAACAAATTATCTTTTTGAGAGGAGAAATCATAATGCTGCTTGTAGATACGTGAGTATGTGGCAATTGAACTATCTCCAATGGTTTCTCCCATGTTGCACCTGATAGATCTATTGTTGTTTGTGTTTAAGGTTAGGATTTTTAACAGATAGATAGAAGAAGGAGGCACAGTTTGGATCCATTTGGCAAAAAATTATGCTACTTATATAAGGGATGGGGCTGGAGATTTGACCCTTTGATTTAGGGTTCACCTATCATCATATGATCCAACAGCTGCTGCTTATTCTTTGACAGATCGTATTTGTTGACCTAAATTTGTGTTGTTTGGTTGTCGCACGTGGACAACCTTACCTGGTTGGAGTTTTTTTCCTTTAGGATGTCATGAATTGATGCTTACAGTGCTAGGTACTAAAAGTTACCAAAATCCATAAAAACGAGGCGCATCCATGTTGCTGAAATTTACCACATGTACCGGGCCGGGTTTCAATGGACGTCCCCTATACCATAAGTTTATGGACAAGCAGCAGGGGTGCCAAAATTTCCAAATACAAGAAGCAAACCATACGACTGTATCACGAACAGTCGTTTGCATTGTAGTGAATTGTACATGCGCGTCTAACAGCGGGAACAAGACTATGTTGAGATGACTAGCCCCTGGTCAAGTTAATGCAGTACATGATTAATTTCTGCATCAGACTTGAGGACACTTCATTGACAATAGGAACAAGAGTTAATGTTTCCTTATTCTTAAGTCTTTCGGCCAACAATAGATGTACCCTAGTCAGGTAGTGGTACCTAAGTCAGGTTGCAACTAAAGTCAGCCATTTCTAAGCAACTTGTATGTATGCCTACAGATAGGTGGTGCTTTATTAAATTATATCCACATCTATTTTTCCCATCAAACTCGGCCACAATTCGTTTTCAATTGGTCACATGCAGAAATTGGATTTCCTGCGTTCATATTACATTTCAAGAACAAAGAAACAAAGAAGAAGAAAACTAGCATTGAGGTAACTTCTCCACCACTCGATAATTTTAGCTAGTAGCTAGGCTATACGTGATGTGACATAAAAAAACATGCTACAAATACGTAGAAGAGAGTGAACAAGCAAGATAAGCAGCAACAAAGTTCTTCATAGCACTAAGTACTCTCTGTATTGCAAAAAAGCAAAATGGACGCAATTGGTTAAACAAAATTGGTCATCAGCCTTAATTATTGATTGTAAGACTAAGACCACCAAAAAATGATGATGTGCTGGTTGAGCTACTAGAATGCAATTCTAAAAAATATCTATCCTAACCTAAGAGTCTTAGGTGGAACCAATTCAAGAAATTGGGGTATTCATTATCCGCATCTCCAAAGGAGATAAGCCTATATAATTCATAAACGAAATCAAGGAAACCCTTTGTACAATGTCAAGTACTGCGCTCCTCTTATAATATACAAGTATATTCCCAAATTGCTTCTAGGCCATCATCTGGTGACAACATTCTCACCGTTGGTGGTGTGGTGTTCAAAGACACTTCATTTTCAATAGGTAACATAATGAAATTGGCATTTAGGTATTGTTTACTGCATTCAGATTACATTTATTTCATGAATAGAAATGCAGAGAAAAAGAAAAACTGGCAACTTCCACAACTTAATTGATAATTTTATTCATTGGGTTTATTTGACATACATAAAACTAAACTATGGAGTTGAGGAATACAAATGATTAAACTAGTGAGGTGAAACCGAATCTTCAATTAGCCCACAGATAAAAGAAAAACTGAGAAAAGAAAAGTTGGAGGAAAGAAAACAGTGAGAGGAAGAATAGGGAAAAACAGGTAGATCAAAGAAAATAAAGATTTTGAGAGGAAAAATCATTATGCTAATAGCTGCTGCTTGTTGTTGATTGATGTAATTGAATTACCACCACTTGTTTCTGCCATTATTTTGTAGTTGTAGTTGTAGATCTATTTTTATTTTAATTTTACAGTTTCTCTCCTTCTCTAGCACATAGACAATGAGAGGCACAGTTTAGGGTTTATATGTCGAAAATTAAACCATACGATTACTAATAAGGTAAGAGAATCTGCCGTCAGATTTAGGGTTTACGTACTACTTATGGACGGCTGGGATATGCAGTTGATAACCGAGAAGTTTAGGATATTGATCTGACCAACTTTTAGCAGTTAAAAGAATTATAACAACGATGCGTCTTTGGCACATTATAATTTATTTATCTCGTTCGGTGTTGAGTAGGAGGAAAGACTACTAACTGTAGGAATCCCAATGTGACGCTCATGCAGAAACCAGAAGACCTTAGGGGTTGTCAAATTGCACCACCATATCTAGTGCTGGAGCAACATTAAGTCGGGTCGGACTTCTAACTCTTTAGGTGTTTCCATTACTCCAGTATTTGAAGGGACTAAATGGACCTTAAATTCCATTTTTTGACCAGCTTCTCTAAACATGAGTTCTTGTGGTTCACAATGACTTCCATTTTTCTTTATTTTCATTGTATCCCATAGTGATAATGATAGTTTGTATATTATTGCAAGCAAACTATGATCAATTTTGTATTTCTCAATAATTTTCCAAATATTTTATTCTTGAACTAGATTTATGGGTTTTGCACTTGTTGCTCGGACTTTATTTGCTCAAGGATAAGGCTTAATAGACAGGTGAGGAGATAAAAGTGGTCACTTCCACAAAGAAATTGAGACCATAGGGTGCAGTAGAAGCTGTGTTTATACATATACTCAGCCCCCAAAAGGTGCTAGTGAGATGAAAACTTAGCCCTCAAGGTAACAGCTAATGTCGGGCCGGATGGGTCCAGATTTTGGATATTGGCCCATGTCAGAAGTTAGAGACCTAGGGTTTATAACGAGTCCTATATAAACATCTGAAGGTGCACCTCTTTCACTTCTAAGTTCTTATTCTTCCTTGCAGTCACCTTACACTCAGATCTACGTATTCTAGTAGTCTTCTACTGGTAACAATTCTCTTCATTTTTTATTTCTTCAAAATGATCATTGAAATCAGGGTTATGAATTGGAATCCTCACATCAACAACCAATCATCTTTGTTTCGATGTCATAATGAATTACCCTCTCATATGTACATGAAATTCTCTAAGTCTGTGTTTATATCCGGCCCCATTGTCTTCAAGTAGAAGAGATCAGGAAGGAGATAAATCGGTAAATATGGAAAGCCACCTTTAAAAAAACAGTGAAGAACAAGGAAGGCAGGTCTGAAACTATGAACTTGATAATCTCTATAGTTAATGGAAGAAGGAACGATTCTTGTGTATTGTGAAATTTATAATGAAATTCAGATTTTATTTTAAATTTTTTGTTTTCTTTGTTTTATTTTACTGCAAAAAAAAAAAAAAAAAATAGTTCAAATTCATTCTCAAGTTTGGTTTTTCTTCTGTAAGATTGTTCATTTGTACGATGCATTAGCTTCATAAAATTGATTATCGGATTAGGTGGGTGTGTTTGTACAAATTTTATGGCTCCCCAAGCAAATAGATACTATTATTATGTTTTATAAAAAAAAATGATTTGATCACAAGAAACCCTAGATATATTGCGCCAAAGAGAACTCATGTAAGGCTTATATTTAGAAACCCATCATTTCTGAATCTTAATTCCATCTCTGACCCCAACTACTAATAACCCTAAGTTCAATAGTTAGTAAGGGTTCTCCCTGTGATGTGATCGATTATTAAGGGTTATTTTCAGTTTTTGGTTATGAGGAGATAATAGATGCAGAGAATTAGAGAAGAAGAGTCTGCTGCTTTCACAAGGGCTGTGCGTAAATTATAATTCCTTCAAGTAATGAAAGAATACAAGCTCATGCTAATTTACATGAAGGTGATTATCATCTAGAATAGGGGTTCATTGCAAAAGTCACTACAAGGGAATTTACTGGAATGTCTTTATCAAAAACTTCAATCCTCGGGAACACACCATTTGTGTATGAAGGTAAATCTCAGAGCCAAGGCTTTGATGAGCACTGGCATTGGCATTGGCTAGTGCATTGACATGGCTTTTCTAAGTGACGCATGTTTATACTTAGCTAGTGACAGCATTGTCAATTCTTAGTCCTGAGTCCAAGTTTAGTAATTTTTCCAGTTTACAACATCGATCAATGTTTTGGATGTGTTAGAGGGGATCCATAATATTACCTAGCTAGGGAACTCGAATATCCAACCAACCATGTCGATCAAAGGTCGGGTTGCTAGTACAATCGACCATTTCTAAGCAATTAACTTGTATGTGTACAGGAAAATTGAAGCCGTGTTGGTTATAATTGGTTCTCATGTCATGCTTATAGTTGGTTTGATAGATCTTGTCGGACAAAATGAAATTATCCAAATAATTCATATTATTAAACTAGATTTGTGGCTTAAGAGACAGTGATGCGCATTTGCATTTGGGTTGCAGTACGTAGGAGGCTGTGTTTATAATGACTAGACTAGAGACATATAGACTGAAACAAGACTAGACCCCTGATGCACATTCATGGTCATCCACCGACTCTCACAACAAACAAAATGAGACTAGTTAAAGATGGATTAAAAAATTTGAAAACCAAAGAGAATACATCCGGATCACATAAAAAATGAAAAGAAAACAAACAAACAAACAAAATGGAATCGACAGAACTTCTCATAATTTTTATTTATTTACTGAGGAAATTGGTCACATACATAACAAACTTATGGAGATGAAGAAACCGTGGGAGTAAAAATGAAGAAACTGGCAGATCAATTCTTGTGCTTTTCAGAACTGTTATTGATCCTAAATCTTCTAAACTCAAATATATCTAGCACGGAAACACCTGGAACTTTAACTAACAAGGATACCAATATCACTTGTTTTCTAAATTATAATTTTGAGAGGAGATATCATAATGCTTGACTGTTGTTGGTGATGCTGCTTTGCTTCCGCGCTTCCGCCTCCGATTGTTTCTCCCATGGTTTTGTTGCAGCTAATAGATCTATAATTTAGGCTTGGGATTTTCGGATAGAAGAGGGAGGCACAGTTGGGATCCCATTAGGTAAAAATCTTATGCTACTTATAAGGGATGAGAGATGGAGAACCGAACCTTTGATTTTAGGGTTCACTTGTAATCAATACTATAAAGCGATCTAACGGCTATAACGTATTCTTTGACTGATCGTATTTGGTGACCTACATTTCTTTTAATAAGCGGCTTTGATATCCGTGTGATTGATACATGTCGAGAACCTTCTGGGGTTGGATGTTTTTAAGTGCCTCCTAGGTAAATAAAGTAACCAAAAGATAAAGGTGGATATCCCTTTGATTTAGGGTTCATTTATAATCCTCTCATAGAAAAATCTATGAAGAAGGAATGCAGGTCTGAAACTATTTGTTCAGGAACCTTCAAAACCACGAAATCTCCATGTAGTGCTACTTGTTGTTGGTGGTGATGCTGATTCTATTGAACTACCTCCGCTTTTTTTTTTTTTTTTCGCAGTTTGTAAATGCTAATTGAGGTAGCCTTCGGTATTAATCATTATAAATCAATCTAGAAATGCCTGTTATAGATCTAACCTAGCAATACATGATGAGCACAATACTCCAACAAAAGTCTTTACTATCTTATAATTCAATTATATCTAGCAGGACATAATACAACATCCTTCAGCTCTATGTTTCAGATTCCAAAAAACATCTTAGAATACATGGAGAATATTACATACTCAGACTGTCTTCAAAACAAATTTTCACCGGTTCCCACTCCTTTTTCCGTCCACATAACTTCCAACGGAAACCATTTTGGTATTTGTATTTTAAAGCTAGGGCTCGAAACTTGTAAAGACCGTCCATTTTCCAAAGACTAATCCAATGGTCAAAAGAGTTAAAGACTAATCCAATGGTCACAAACTAACCCTAAACTTAACTTCTAAGCCTTATAAAAGGAATAGTTGTCCCCCCGCCCGCCGCCTCATTGCTATTCACTCCTCCCAGATCTGTGTAGAAGAGAAATAGAGATTCAAAACCCTAAAATTCAAATCATCATATCCGATTCTTCAAAAGACAACTCCCAGTTACAGGCCGGCAATGGCTTGTTACGCTTTGAGGATGATCAGATTAGCTTACTTCAGGCTGCCATCTCAAATCCAATTGATAATTATTTTTCGGGAATTGCATCAATTTTGAGTTCTGGTGTTTGTTAGAGTGACAGGTTTCGGCAAATTAGAGGTGGTGGTAGCAGCAATTGATTAATATCACCGTAAAACAAACTAATAACTGGAAAAGTGGCAATCTGGTAAAGGAAACAATTGTTATGGAGGATCATTCAGTATTGCTGCTACAACAAGGTGAGATTGTCTGGAGCAGAGACGATGGTTCTAGATATATGACTGCATCATAACTTCTAGTTGAAAAGGAGGCTGTACTGTATCTGTTGCTAATCCATTTTGTTTACATGTGTGTTGTGTTTCCTCTTCGGTTTCTTGTATTTGTACCATCTTTGATTTAAATTAGTGCTTAATTGTGTACTAGCTACTAATAATCATAGCTTAAAATGGGATCAGGAAGCAAATTCATTAAGAACTGCAATGCAATGTGATGAGAGCGGCAACAGCTGCTTATAGTATTGTGAAGGCAGGTTCATAGTTGCAATGGCGGAAATGAAAAATAGAAAAATATTGATTTGTGATAGATGCAGTCAGTTGTAGTGTAAATTAGAAAGTCTAGTCTTCTGCCTAATCATTTTTGTCCTAACTTTTAAATTTTATATCCATTTTGCAGTAATTGTTGGGAATTGGCGAATTTAAAAAAAAATTTGTCCCAAATTGTAAGTCTTGCCGAATTTAAAAAAAATTCTCATGATAAAATTTATCTTCCTTTCTTAATGTGCACATCCGGAGGATTGGCCTTAGCAGGGATTGATGGTTTCCAATTTGAATTAGCTTAGTGGAATCTCAACATGACAAATGAAACTTGCTTCCAGAAAACAAGCCAGTCTGCAATTATTTGGATGAAATACGACACTTGAATGAAAGATCCAACATGTGAATCTCAACAATCATATTACACCTGAAAGTTATATTATCAAAGTTATAAGCTATTTAGCATTTTCTCTTTTACATGGATCACTACCCTTTGGATAAAATCAAGTTGATAATCAACCAGCAACACCTATCTAGAAATCGCATCATTTAGGCTAAGATATCTCCACAACCAAGCTGTTTGATTCCATCTCGTGATCATAGCCTTCCATCAAGGATAATTTCCTTTCCTTTGTGAGGTTTATTGGCACTCCCAGTATTGCTATCGTCACTATAAGACCCACTACTATCACTTAACACACTCCCTTTAGCAATTTCACAATTTCTTTCGACAGTTTTAAGTTAAAATCTGGCCGTTGGATAAATAAAATCCAACGGCCATAAGACTTTCCCAAAGTTGAAAACCCTAGATATGTGGTTTATGTTGTACGGTGACACTATCATTTTTCTCTCTTCACTCGAACCAAAAAAAAAAATTCAATCACTGCTCTGTGTTTTTCCTTTCAGCAAAAATGGAGCCCTTCAAGTTCAAAGTATTTTGGGACAAACATGGAACAATAATAGTTGGGATTGTTCTAAAAGCTTACAATATCATTTTATTGGGTTCTGATTCAAGAATGGTATGGTCAAAAACTGGCACGATATGCGTCGATGAAAATGGAGGTACTTAATTTGTGTTTGAAAAAAAGCTTGTTTTTATTTTGATCTGAATGTTGTGTTTCTTATTTTGTTATCCTTTGATTCATGTGTCTTACTATCTTATCATCAGATGAATTTCGACTCACAAAGCTCAAGTCGAACAATAACTTTGGGCTGGCCATGTGTGGTGATGTTGATTTAAGTGATTCTGTGAGCAATGATATGATAAATTCAAAGAAACCATACACTTCTTCTGAAAATCTGGCTGAGGAATTCAAAGATAGATTTGTTAAGACTGTCAATCACAAGAAATTGGAACAGCGAAAGGGTCTCAATGCAGGTATATTAGTGGGAACATTTGATAACCATAAAGGTCAGTATATTCCAAAACTCCTTCACATTGAACTTTTGGTTAAGGAGTCTACCCTTTGACTCGTCATAAATATTTCCCCAAATTTGGTTTTGATGGAGCTCACTGGGAAAAATTGGATGATTACTTGGAAAGGAATTGGGATCCTATCATGTCCCTAAGAAAAGGAATTGATGTTCTGAAGACCAGTCTGAGAATTGCCAGAGGAACTTGTATGAAAGCAGTGAAAGGTGGTAAACAAGATGTTGTCGGGGGGGTTTATCTCAGGTATTCTTCACAACTAAGTCTCTCTTTTCTTCTTATCGCATTACAAACCACCGATAACCACTGCTTATATTACATCAAGTTAAAGTTGGAAATATTGTTACCTCCACCTAGATCCATTTGCAAGATTGCACTGACAAAAGCTTTGAACCTGTGCATAATAGCTCCAGTGATGTGATATTTAGCTGAATTAGGAGTTGAGATTCCACTAGTCACTATGTCTTCCTTGCTTCGATTACCTTAATTACCACCCACAAGGTCTTAAGAGTTGCAACCATCTTTTAGCCAAACATAACCAATGCTTATAATATATGCTACTATATTTAATCCGGGTATATTTATTTATTTTTTTGATTCCAGTTATGGAAATTCACTTGGCGTCGGCTGAAGAAATAGAAAAAGGGAAGCTTGTGAACGTGATTCTGAGGGAGTTTGAGGAACCATTAGTTGGTGAAGATCCACCGACTTATCCTAAAGGGAAAGATAAAGGTCGTGGCAGGAAAAAGTGAAAATTTGGTTGTCTGTAATATCTTGTGATAAATTTGGTTGTCTGTTTAAATCTGAATTCGGAATGGTTAACTTTTAAGTCTCCACTTGATACTCCATATTGTCTCAACTTAATAACTCTAAATCTGTGCCTTTGCGTTTTACGTGCTTTCTTGCCTTATCTATTTTCTGGTTGACGTTGTGCATGTATGAAGAGACAGGCAGTTAACATTTGATTGCAGTCCACGTTACTTCTGTTAGATATTACAAGCATCACAATGGTCACGCAAAAGTTGAAAGTAGTTGGAGAGGTAACAAATGAAGCCATAGTACATATTCAATCAATTTTAGAACGGAGGGATAACAACAATGCAATACCACAATTTTTAGGAAACTCAATGAGAAATTTGTGGCGTTTTATGTGCAGTTCACCTTGGCGTTTTATGTGCTTTCTTGCGTTTTATGTGCTTTCTTACTTATGAAGAGACAGGCAATTTACATTGCTATACCAGCAACTTGTTGAAACCTGGTCCTCAGCCCTATTGGGTTTC
Organism: Papaver armeniacum; assembly: GCA_023531295.1. Taxonomy (NCBI): domain Eukaryota; kingdom Viridiplantae; phylum Streptophyta; class Magnoliopsida; order Ranunculales; family Papaveraceae; genus Papaver; species Papaver armeniacum. Next base: position 135,296 of record JAJJWW010004106.1, read on the forward strand.
TAACTTATTTGGGTTTCTAACTTTTGATGAATGCGAGTCCCATTCAGATGGTGGCTTCTACCATAAGCTAAATAGACTGAACCCGTATGCTTCCCATCAGTAGTTACCTTGACAATTTCGCTAGTTTTATTGATTCCTAGAATCTTTCCTTTCTCTGGGATCATCCTGAACATTCTTTCCAGTTCCCACTCAGATTTACTGGTGCTGTTTCTCGGCCTTGAATTATTCCAGCGACTGGGGTTGCAGAATGGAAAACAACTATAGCCAACAATGGCTGGCTGCTCATCAAAGGAACCTCTGCATTTGAACTTTTTAAACAATCGTCACCCTTAAATTTGACCCCCTTTTCCAAATCCTGTACGTGTCTGAGGGTGCAATTCAGTGGAATGACAGAGCTATCGAAATGGAAACTAATATCCATGTAGAAATCCGTCATTCTCTTCATAGCACTTACTAATATTCAAGGCAAGCGAAGGTACCATTTAGTCAATGCTGGACTATTATGACAGCAATAGAATCTTGTCGCATCCTGGAAAGCTCCAACCATTTTCATTCTGCAAGCTCCAGTCTGCCCCTGCAGCCTTTAACATCTCATTCGAAGTTGTATCGGCAATTTGACAGCCAAGTGGTGTTCTCTGACCAGGGACATCCTGACAGTCAATTAACCTTGTATAATCTCTTGTGACCACAGCCTTATGCGACGGACTGTGTGCATATTTTGAAATTGCTTTCAAAATGCAAAACCAATCAACTCAAAATGAATAAAAGCAAATTTAAGATCTTTCTTTGTTTTGTGCTGTCCCCAGAATCTAGCAAACTAGTAAAAGAAGCAGTCCAATTCTACTCAAATGGAGTAGTATATTCAGAATAGTAGTATCAAGATTATGTTAAGGAGTGTGCAAGGGCTAGGCCCCTCTATAACTCTAAATCATCTAAAACAAAAACCATATGATGGATTCCTTGTTGGGATTCTTTATACCTTTGAACAATATATGGTATCTACGTACGGCAAGCGGCTACTGGCCATTATTCTTGTTGGTTGTTTCACTTAAACCAGATTTCACTAGTTACTATTTGTTCCTTGCATCTATTACCTTACCACTAACAAGGTTGCAACCAGATCTTTTAGTCAAAGGGTAACTAAACTCTCCAAGAAGATAGAAACCACACATAAGGACTCCTAAAAAAAAAAAAAAAAAGGTGACTCTTTTCATTGCATTTCAATACTACGAGTATCTGCTTGCACATTCAGAAAAGGCCAACACTTCTCTGCCTAAAACCATTAAATGAAAATAACAATCACTGAAACAAAAACAAGAGTAACATTCAAGTTCAGTAGTAAATGCTAATGAAAAAGCTCACTTAAAGAAACAACCAAGTCACTGGATAACATTCAAGTTTAGTACGTAGTAAATGCAATATATGTTTAGTAATAACAGACTACTCATCTACTAACACACTTCATTACTGTAACATTAGCATTATAGTTGATACCTGCATGCACATTCAAAAGAGATACCTTTTTGTCTAAATCAGCCTTCATCCAGCTTTACTACCATTTCTCTCCCCATCTGACCCGCCGCTCCCTTCATCAAGCCAACCTCCTCATCAACGGATAGCAGTAGTCGGACGAAGTATGAGTATCCTCGAGTTCATATTGATCCCATCCACCCATCCTTATGAATTCCCCTGGGAAAGCTGTTATGTCTTTTACCGTGGCCTTCCAGTCTAGTTCTTTAGTGTTCACATAGTACTTCACGTTACCATAGTTAAGGCGATCTTTTATGTCAGCAAGTGAGTTTAAGGGAATTGATTTGACTTCAAGCACATTGTCCTCCTTGTTAAAGTCCCGAAATATGACTGTCATATCAATTTTCTCAGGTCTGAGCAGCGCAAGATTAACAATCTCAATGTCCTCTAGTGGGAACACCGTGAAAGGTGTTTCTACTAGCAGAATTAGCTCATTTGAAGTCAGCGCAAAGGCGGTGGCTGAAATGACTCTTGATCCCTTCCAGTGAATAACCCCTGAAATTGTACTCCTCCAATATCTCACCAAACAGAAAAGGTCGTACAGGCAGGGAAAACCATAGAGCATGAACTTCTTCGACAAACTTCTTTATACGTTCGTCATCTGAGCTGTTTTGCTTCCCTTTCTCAATCTTATTTGAATCCTGATCAGACTTCTTCAGTCTTCTCTGCCTATTCTGTCCCGGAGGGCATTTCACCAAATGAAATTCGATATCTTTTGTATTTTCTGACGGCTTCTTCAAGGGGGGGTGCAAGTGAAAGTGTAACAGAGGCGTCCTCCTCTTTCCCCCAAGTCGGAAGAAACAACTTCTGATATCGTCAAAATAAAAATGCTTATGGAAACCGGAGGCCGTGTATATGAACCCGTTTACATGGACTTCAAGGGTAACGGTAATGGTCTCTCCTTTTCCACCTTGGCCTCCTACCTTGGGAAGGATCACAACAACATCAGTTAATCTTATTACCTTGTCTTTTTTGGCATGCACCAACGAACGATTGGCAGACTCAGATTGTCTTCCTCCAATTGCAACCAGCGGAACATCATCAAACCACGGTTTATGTTGATATCCCAACTCAGAACTATCTTCTTCGCTACAAGGAGTAGTGTTACCCAACAATCTTTCTTCATCATCCATCCTCAACCAGTGAGCAAGTAATGCTTGCTTTTTCATACGCATCTTCTCCCTTTTATCCTCCGAAAGTTCTCCAACAAATGGAATTCTTTGAGAATTTTCCAATACAACTGCCATTGGAAGGATATATAGAACTGAAATCTGCAAGACATGATAGAAAGAAACAGAAAACAACTTATTCCTTGGGAAAAAATTAATTCTCCAGAAACATCACATAATGTTGCGTCAAACACAGGAAACATCTATCTGATTTCCAGGAGATGACAAAAATAAAACTAGTAGCTGGATGAAATACCATCAAAATCAATAGCCACCATGAGAGTTAACTAATGTACCAAGATAAAGAAACTCTGTATGCTAGTACTGGAAACAGTTGGCTTGCAGCGACACAGTGAAGGAATGATTATGGCTAGTAGGAAACAATATATGATTGTCTGTTCTAGAAGTCTTGTGTTTTAATTGAAGTAAATTAAGACGGTGATTGAAATTATTAAAAGACTGTAGTAAACATTCATGTAATCTATGTTGTGTGAGACTCTAGGCAATGCTAAGCGCCGAGCCCTTCACCTCCCCTAGCGCCTAGGCTATCAGCCTTAAATTAAGACGGTGATTGAAATTATAAAACCTATCAGCCTTAAATTTCAGGCGATGCCTATATAATAGAAGGAAAAATAAAACTAGTAATTGGATGAAATACTATTAGAATCAATACGTATCATGAGAGTTAACTAATGTACCAAGAGATAAAGAAACTCTGTATGCTAGTACCAGAAACAGTTGGCTTTCAGTAGGGAGTTCAGAGATTATAACTAGTAGGAAACAGTACAAGATTATCTGATCTAGAAGTCTTGTGTTTTAATTGATTAAGATGGTGATTGAGATAATTAAAGACTGGAGCAAACATTCATGTAATCTATGTGGTGTGAGACGCTAGGCAATGTCAAGCCCTTCGCCTCGCCTAGGATCTAGGCGCCATTAGGCGACTAGGAAAGAGAATAGCTAGGCTCCCTGCACGACTCGCGTTTCACAACATAAGATGTAATTACCAGTATAGATCTAAACCAGGAAAACTAAAGGAAGCAGATGATCACTAACAATTATATCAGTTTCCTTTTATCTATTAGCTAATCGTGTTGCAGAACATTATTTTGAACAGAAATTCGAAAACCTAGATCAAAAATTAGGGGAAATCAAAGGGAGCTGAAAAGTTAAGATCTAAAGAAATAGCATCTGAGGAATTCGTATCGTACATACCTAAAACGTTGATCAGAAGAAAAAAAATCTGATTTTTGTGACCTCGTCTCCCTATCAGCAGAGAGCCTTACAGCTCTTCTTTCTTCGGTTTTTTTCTTTTTTATGAGCACAAGGGACACACAAATAAAAGCTCTTCCGTTATATACCCCTAGAAAGATTGTGGGTACCAAAAATAAATTGTGAAAAAATAGAAATTTTTGTATGCGTCTCCCCCGGTTCTTTAACCTGGCTAAATTGGGCCATATAATTTGGGCCTATGACTACATGACAAAAAATTTTATTAAGAGATGAAACTACCAATTTATCCTTTATCAGATATTGATATTACTAATTTATCCTCTTCAAATCCTAATCATAAAATTAAATTTAAAATCAAAAATCACAAATCATAAAATTAAAAACTAAAAAAATCAAATTCATTTTCATCTCCACTTCAACTGATTCTTCTTCTTTTCTTCTTAACCCAATCCCCTAAACTAGGTTTTAGTAACATGCAATCGCTCAAAAATTAAAAATTTTGAAATCAAATTTTTTTAGGTTTACCAGAATCGGTTAGCGTTAATGTATATGTGATCCGATTGCAAATAGAAACGTTTTATGTTCATGCCTACAAAGACCGATTGTCCTTGATATGTTTTCTGGTTCGAGAAATTTGAACCAGAATCGGTCAATGTTAATGTCCATGTAGCCCGATTCAGTTACGGTAGGGATAACCAATTTTTTGTTGGAATCAGATTATATGTGCGTCCACAAAAACCGATTGTATACCATTTGAATTCATAACTGCTCAGCCCATAATCGGATTACATTAGCACTTATAAAAACCGATTGTTGGTGTATAATGCTAGAATCGGATTTTATATGTGTGTCGAGTAAACCGATTATTGTAAGAAAAAATTCCCAATTTTTTTGTATCTTCTTTTTTGTTAGAATCGGATTATATGAGCACTTTTATAAACCGATTCCTGTTGTGCAATTTCAATTTCAAAAAAATTTGGTCGGTAAAAAAATTGAGAAAAATAGAAATTTTTGTATGCGTCTACCCCTTCTTTAAATAACCATAGAAGAAAAAGATTTCCTAAATAACCATGAAAAATTAAATCTCTTGTGGCCGTCACTGGTACGTGACAACATTTCAACCGATTGGAGGTGTGCACATCCAATCAAACAAGTAATTCGGAGGCAAATTCTAAACTAAAGAAGCTTATACCCATTTGGTGGTGCTGTGTCGAAATTGGATCACTCCAAATCCCCTGGAACCCATTGCTAGGGAATTGGGGTTTAGCGAAGTTCCTGAGAAGGTAATGTAAAAGTTATGAATATGTATATCGTTTCTTCATCTGGTGCATTCAGATTTCTAACGTACTTTGCCGCACACATTTGGTTTGTGGGTGTTGAAATTTCCAGGTATGGGATCGGATTGATAGGAGTACAAAGACATCATTATGATATTTCCCAAGTAATGTATTCTTATGTTTACTGTCTTTTGGGTTTCTTTATGAGAATGTATGTTGGTGATTAACAACACCTAAAAGAGACTAGTGTATTTATATTTATCTCTTATGTGTACTAGTAAGGCCACATGTGCGATGCACATGCTTGAATTTGATCCTTTTTAATAACACCAAATTTGATAAGAATGAGAAAAAAATTATTAAAATAAAATTTAATATTCTTGTTTGTACTCATTACATAGATAATTCAAAGAGCTTTGCAAATATACTAAATTTGCAAAAATCCGATATGTATTTTGAAATATATTTTAGTTTTAAATTTTTCGATCTATTTTTAAAACAATGGCATTCCTGTGAATAAACAAACATTGATTCAGTGTATCTTTTTAACCTTAATACATATGTATAGTAGTGGTTGATATTTAAGGTCATATTAGTAATATCAAAGTTACACCAAGCTATTTTATCCTTTTGTGACCAACCAAAATACCTCTTTTCTTTATATTAGTATAAGATAAGACTAGTTTGTCACCCGTGCGATGCACGGGTTTGTTTCTTGCATATATGGAATAAATTAATAACCAATAAGTTAATATTTGAGTTGGTGTGAGAAAATAATAGCTCGGGCCGGTTTATGTTACTCCCATGTAAGAAATTATTTTCCATGTATAAACTAAAAATAAGTCGATTTAAATTTAAATGGATAATGCGGAACTTACGTTTTTAACAGAGAAAGTTAATGAAACATTATGACATGGCCGCCATCTCATAGGAAGCGGTAACGAAGAAAGTCATATCTTCACCTTCTTTATGACCCAAGCTCAATTGACACATCATTAATTCTTAATTCCAAAACTAAATTTTCTTAATTAAAAAATATTATTATGGTAGCAAGACCTAGGTATTGGAGATAAAATTTATGTGAAAAGTCTTACTTTTATTTATTTAACCATATGGTATTGACTCACAACAAACTGGTGTTAATATGACATCCACATGGGATGACCTCCCTCTAGCATTGGAGATGCTCTTAAGTTCCTCCATCGAGGATGGTCTTTAAATTATTTATTTTATTTAATTTCTTGGCCATCGCCTTACACTTACCGAAGCCATATTAATACAATCCTTTAGTAGGACAAAATAACCAATTTTGATCGCACTTCTAACACCAATGGCTATAAATCATTAATATAGAACTTTAGATTTGTTTCTCAATACTATATATATGCATACATTTACATTACAAAATTCCTTAAAACTATAATTAAAAGAATAATTATTCACGTAAGATAAACGTCAAAAAGAATCCGAAAAAATATTCACGTAAGGAAAAAAAAGATAGAAATTTTTTCCTTTGACTAATTTTTTCTTTGACTAATTAAATTTTTCTTTACTTTTTCTAGTTTTCATAGATAGATCGTAATCTAAGATAAATTTATTTAAGGTTTGTGTCAATCTCCATTGCTTTTAGGAGATTTTTATGGTGTCTTTGGGGGTGTGTTGCCCTCTTCGTTTGTGTCTTCTCCTTTATGGAGATTCTTTATGCTCTCTCATGGAGTTTCTTTGTGATCTCAATGGAGATTTGAAGTGGAAGTTCAAGTGTGGTAATCAAGTTTCAAGATTTTGGGCAAATTACTCTCATATCTTTTTGAGAGTATCTCTTTTTCAAGAAGAAAAATCCTTTCAAAATGGTTGGATTATAATCCCAAAACCATTCTCTCAATCTTAGGATTGTTTTGTTGGTAGTATGTTACTTCTCTTCACAAATTACTCTTTGTTAGTACCTTTTAATTGCAATTTGATCTTTGATCTTGATGTACTTGGAATCCATGTAATCTTTATCATGAATGAAATTTATGAGATTTATCAACAAAAAAAAAAAAAATCTGCGTTCTTTCCGTATAAAATAATAAGGGAAAATATTTCTGCACAATTTCTTTTTATTTCTTTTTTTAAAAATCCACGTTTGAATCAAAAGAATATTTACGTATAAAGTTTTTTTTTTATTTTTTGTTACTATTTCCGATTTTAAAAATCAAAAAAGTATTTCCGTATAAATTTTATATTTTTCATTTCTTTCAACAAAACTTGGTTTTTAACAACTGATATCCTGATCGCGCAACCACTGATAACAATTTTATATAAATAAAAAAAGAAAATGACAACAAATAGGATATCAATTTCTGCATATCCGATACTAATATCCAAACCTGACTATCGAAACTGTTAATCAAATTTAAAATATCCAATCTTACGAATAAAAATAAAGACCAAAATTACAATTACAAAACACAAATGCCACAAAAAAAATAATTAATATACGATAAATGTTTTTTTGAATTCACAAAAAAAAAAAAAAACCATAATCGGTTTTTACAAATGTATACAGAAAACCGATTATGGGAAAGAAAGAAAATCAAACATAATTTAAATCATACTCGATCTGAAAATGAGTATGATTTCATACTCGATTTCAGTTCGCGTATAAATTCATATACTCATTTTGAGATCGAGTATGAAATCATACTCGTTTTGAAATTATGTAAAATCATACTGATACTCATTTTCAATTCGGGTATAACCAGAATCGGTTTACACGATGCACACATAAAAACCGATTATTGACATCGCACAACAGAAATCGGTTTATAAAAGTGCTCATGTGATCCGATTCTAACAAAAAAAATATACATAAAAATTTCTTACAACAATCGGTTTACTCGACACACATATAAAATCCGATTCTAGCATTATACATCAACAATCGGTTTTTATAATTGCTAATGTAATTCGATTATGGTCGAACCAGAAAACATACCAAGGACAATCGGTCTTTGTGGGCATGAACATAAACCGTTTCTATTTGCAATCGGATCACATATACATTAACGTTAACCGATTATGGTAAACCCCTGAAAAATTTGATTTGAAAATTTTCAATTTTTGACCGATTGCATGTTACTAAAACCTAGTTTAATGGTTGGGTTGAGAAGAAAAGAAGAAGAATTAGTTGAAGTGGAAATGAAAATGAATTTGATTTTGATTTTTAATTTTTATGTGATAAAATTTAGGTGAAAGGTCGTACTTTTATTTATTTAACCATATAGGATTGACTCACAACAAACTGGTGTTAATATGACCTCCACATGGGATGACCTCCCTCTAGCATTGGAGATGCTCTTAAGTTCCTCCATGGAGGATGGTCTTTAAATTATTTATTCTATTTAATTTTTTGGTCACCGCCTTACACTTACCGAAGCCATATTAATACAATACTTTAGTAGGACAAAAGAACCAATTTTGATCGCACTTCTAACACCAGTGGCTATAAATCATTAATATATAACTTTAGATTTGTTTCTCAATACTATATAGTATATGCATAAATTTACATTACAAAATTCCTTAAAAAACTATAATTAAAGAATAATTATTCACGTAAGATAAACGTCAAAAAGAATCCGAAAAAATTCACGTAAGGAAAAAAAAGATAGAAATTTTTTCCTTTGACTAATTAAATTTTTCTTTACTTTTTTCTAGTTTTCATAGATAGATCGTAATCTAAGATAAATTTATTTAAGGTTTGTGTCAATCTTCATTGCTTTTAGGAGATTTTTATGGTGTCTTTGGGGGTATGTTGCCCTCTTCGTTTGTGTCTTCTCCTTTATGGAGATTCTTTATGCTCTCTCATGGAGTTTCTTTGTGATCTCAATGGAGATTTGAAGTGGAAGTTCAAGTGTGGTAATCAAGTTTCAAGATTTTGGGCAAATTACTCTCATATCTTTAAGAAAGTATCTCTTTTTCAAGAAGAAAAATCCTTTCAAAATGGTTGGATTATAATCCCAAAACCATTTTCTCAATTTTAGGATTGTTTTGTTGGTAGTTTGTTACTTCTCTTCACAAATTACTCTTTGTTAGTACCTTTTAATTGCAATTTGATCTTTGATCTTGATGTACTTGGAATCCATGTAATCTCTATTTTATCATGAATGAAATTTATGAGATTTATCAAAAAAAAAAAAAATTGCGTTCTCTCCGTATAAAATAATAAGGGAAAAATATTTCCGCACAATTTCTTTTTAAAAATCCACGTATGAATCAAAAGAATATTTACGTATAAAGTTTTTTTTTTTATTTTTTGTTACTATTTTCGATTTTAAAAATCAAAAAATTATTTCCGTATAAATTTTATATTTTCCATTTCTTTCAACAAAACTTGGTTTTTAACAACTGATATCCTGATCGTGCAACCACTGATAAAAATTTTATATAAATAAAAAAATAAAATGACAACAAATAGGATATCAATTTCTGCATAACCGATACTAATATCCAAACCTGACTATCGAAACTGTTAATCAAATTTAAAATATCCAATCTTACGAATAAAAATAAAGAAAAAAATTACAATTACAAAACACAAATGCCACAAAAAAAATAATTAATATACGATAAAAAATTTTTCAATTCACAAAAAAAAAACAGAATCGGTTTTTACAAATGTATACATAAAACCGATTATGGGAAAGAAAAAAAATCAAACATAATTTAAATCATACTCGATCTGAAAATGAGTATGATTTTATACTTCAACCTCCTGATCGATGGTGTAACCGTGTAAGTGTTTGACATTGATGATAAAACTTGAGATACGAAATCCTCTGCCAATGAGATAGAGTACGAATGACGGCAACTTCAAACATTCAATCTTCAGTTTTGAGTTCACATAGCACAACGAACCCAACCGATCATCATTATCGAGTAATTAACTATTTATGCATATATAGAACAAATACAAACACGTGTATGTAAATGTATTAACTGAAGTTTTGTTACAAAACTCGAAGTTCTGATGTTTACCTAGGTCATCACTGCGAAGGAGAACAAATATCACCACCTTGGATTTTGTTTGTGGCTCTTGAGGTATGACGTATTTACAAAAACAACAATCAAAGCTAATCGATCCGACAACAAAATCATAAATCGAAAATATGAGGCTTTTTTGCAAAACAAACAGAGCTCATCAGATCCTACAATGAAATCATAAATCAAAAAAAAAAAAAAAAAGCCACCATCAAAAGGTAGAAGAGTCGTCGAACAATGGGGTTGGACGTCTGCTGTAATGCTTTTTATAGAGTGAAACCAACCCATAAATTTAGAAGAAATACTTTGTTTAGGAAATATTAAATATCTCCTAACATATTTAAGAAGATATTTCCGGGTTGTCAATGGAAGCTTGATTGCAGCTATGGGATAAATAAATCTTCCCACCACCGCTTATCTGGTTTCTTGATATAAGATATCACTTCTTCTCGTATGTCACTGAGGGCCCTAATCGTTTGGTTAGAGTTTTCTCAAATCACCAGTTGAGACATCCAAGGAAAGATATCATTACAAGACCTATTAGTGGCTGATTGTCGGAGTTTTTTATTCCTCTCATCACCTCCCCAACACCCAATGGAATCCAACTCACCGCGCTCCACCACCAACTAGGAGTCTGCTGCATCGGCAACTGAAAGACCTAAACCATTACTTCACTCAATCAATTCTGAAAAGTACCATGGATCATGTCAATATTCTTCATGCGTGTCCCCTCTGGAAAATTCTTTCACAGTTAAAAGCAACTCCCATGAGCAGCTTGGGAAACTTTCCAAGGATTCTCAGCAGACTCCAAGTTCTTTTTCTTCAACTGCTTCGAGTAACTCAGGAAGCTTACCCAAAAGTGAAAAAGAAACAAACCAGAGCTTTTCACATACAATCCCTCACCTTCATCATCACTGGAATGATTCCAATAACCCAAAGCCTCTGAAAAATCTCCAAAAAGATTCGGAAAAAAAACCACCGATACCCAAAAGCAAAAAGGTAACCAAATACCTATTTTCAACCTAACGAAAAGGATGCAAAATCGATGCGGACTCCACAATGAACACAACGTAGAGCGTGGTTAAGGTGGTTGGAGGATATCACGACTTTGGACAAATCAAAAGACTTTCGAGCAACAAATTATTTCCGATCTTGATTCATCATATTGAACCACATGCAACTTTCCAGGTAATTCAAATGTCCTTAAAGTTCAAAACTGATAAAGATCTTATTCTAGCTAGACAACGTTGGATAGCAGGGCCGCATGTTTGCCTTTGTGAGGATTGGAATTTCTTTATTCAACACCCACATAGCTGCTTTAAGTTCGCTCCTTTTTGGCTGCAAGTACTTAACCTACCTAGACTGTTCAAAGATGAGGAAACCATTAAAGACTTGATAGAAGGATCAAGAACAGGGTCGGTTCTCGAAGTAGATCTAGAAAGTTCGCCTCCTAGAGCTTTTGTTATGATGGACCTTCACCAACCCTTCATGCCTGGAGTAATGCTTAGTATGGGTAAAGGGGTTTGGGTCCAGTTTGCCTATGAAGGTATTCCCGTGCTATGTTTCGTGTGTGGGTTCCCTGGCCATGTTTTTAGGGATTGTGACAAATCCAATAAGGTGAGCAGCCTCAACCAACAAGACAAATCACAAGACTTCCCTTATTCAAAACTGAATGTTAAAATGAAAGCCGTGACGCCTAGAGGAGCCAAAACCATCTGCATGCACGAATATCGAACTCCACACACTGCTATGGGAGAATCATCCTTTTCAAAATTTCAATCGGCAACGGAACGCACCACCGATCCTTTCAACCCTGGCGAACAACATGAACGACCCGACAAAGAGTTGAACCACCATATGCACAAGGAGGCGATTCAGGAAAATAGGTTCTCTGATGCGGTACCCACCGCACCATTACCGGCTCATCTATCGGAGAAGATGACTCAGCGAGGACTTGCATGGAAACCTGTAAATCCGCAAAAGAAAACTGCGGAGAAGTTTCCCATGCACCAGACAAACCATCCGCCTACAGAGTACAATAAAGAATGTGCCCATGCACAAAATTCTGGAAAAGCACCTGATGGAATAAAGAATGTCGGATCAATTATTGAAGATAAGGGCCCGCTTCAGTCCACGTCACCGATACAACCTGCTCCACCAGCTGGATTACCAACTCAGCCCAACAACCACAATCGAGTTGAAAACCCACCAACAGTGAAGCCAAATTGCAAAGGAAAAGAAAAAGCCCACCATGATGACGAAAACCCCACTGAATCTGGATCTGTGAACCAGCTACCATACCCGACTCTACGGGCAAAGACCACAACCCAAAGCAAAACCCGGTATTAACCGAATGCTAACTTTCTTCACTCCTGAGTATACTAAAGTGCTTTTGAATGAAGTGCAGAACAGGGGCATGCAAGTGAACTTGCTGGTTCACATGGATAACGGCAAGACGGAAGTAACAGTGACTACCAATAGGGATCAGCAAACTTATGTGCGAGAACCGGAAGGCCCACAGCGAGAACCGGTTTCTGTTCGGACTTACAAACGAAGAAACTTCAGATCACCAACAGAAATTGCCGCAAAGACTTGATGATCCCTAACACTCCATTTTGCACCCGGCCCGCCACACCGCCAAAATGCGTAAATTTGTTTCTATCTCCCAGTTAGAGGCACAACAGGGCACTAGATCAACTACTCCGTTGTTTGAGATCCCAACTCTCCGACAACGAAAACCTAGAACTGCTAGAAGCATTTTTCAACAAGCAAGACATGGCAAGACGGCTGTTCGTTCTTCGTCCCCACAGGAATCCCCACAACAGGAGCAACACATGGGAAAGAACAAAGTCAGTACCTTCAATTTCTCACGGGCCCGCAGGCGATTATCTCGTAGATGCCTGGACTATCGCCGAAGCTAAAGAAAACTTTTGCGTGGTGTTGGTATGAACCAACCCACGCCTCCAAAATGAGTTACCTGGCATGGAACTGTCAGGGCATCCACAACGCCTTGACAGTCTCTAAATTGCGTGAATACACACGTAAATTTAGACCTGCTTTTATTTTCTTGTCAGAAACTTTGGCTTCTGTTGCACATATGTCTTTCTTAAGTACTTCTTTAAGTTTTTTGGGTTCTTTTTCTGTACCTTGTGTAGGACATAAAGGTGGCCTCTGCTTGATGTGGACATCCCACCTTAATGTCTCGGTTTTAGTTGCTACTCGAGTAATATTCTTCATGCGTACATCACACCGGCTCAACCTCAACTGTTTACACCATGGATGTTTACTGGCATTTACGGGCCTCCACAACCAACACCAAGAATGGCCTTCTGGCAAAATTTTGACAACCTCATTCATATCCCAACTGTACCTTGGCTGATCATGGGAGATTTCAATGAGATTGTAGATCAGCATGAGAAGAAAGGAGGGAGACCTGTGACCAATAGAAAGGTCAGAGTTTTCAATAACTTCATCAATTCTCACGGGCTTATCGATTTAGGTTTTCAGGGAGACCTTTTCACCTGGACCAACAAACAGGATCGATGGGAATTTCATCATGGAAAGACTAGATAGGGCTCGGCTACACAAGATTGGTGGACAAGCACCCACAAGCTTTTGCTAAGGCATTTACCAAGAATTGGATCCGACCATGCTCCACTTCTATTAAATGAAAAAGCAATGCCAAGACGACAAGACAAAATCTTCAAAGTGGAACACCTTTGGTTTCTACATCCACAAATGAAAGAAATTGTCGTTACGTCCTGGCAACAGCAATTCCCACTGGAGGAAGATGCCACGGGGGGTCAAAAACTCTTAACCAGAATGAAGGCGACGGCTGAAGCACTACAAAAATGGGATAAACAAACTTTTGGATCACTACCGGCAATGCTAAAAGAAGCGGAGTTTCAAATCCAACTGGCGCAATCCAAGTGCGCAACAACAATAGGATCAGAACTGCGTTTTTGGCTACAACAGGAAAAGGAGACGCGCAACTCACACCTCGTGTTACTTCACTGTCATGATGAATACTGGAAACAACGTGCGAGAATAGACTGGTTGAAAAATGGCGATCTCAATACCAGATTCTTCCATACCAAGGCTACAATCAACAATCGAATCAACCACATTCACCAATTACAGGATGCAAACTCAATATGGGTATACAACCAAAGGCAAATCTCTAAAATGCTGATCCAGCACTATCAACAACAATACATTGCAGCTCCTACTACTTTGGACATGCAACTTTTTGCTAATGTGACTCCCAGAATATCTCAATCCCACTGCTCACGGTTATTGCAACCACCTTCCACTGAGGAGATTCATAAAGCTTTAAGGGACATTGGATCTGACAAGGCACCTGGACCAGATGGTTACACAAGTAAGTTCTTCAAACACTACTGGGATACCACAAAGCCCCAAATTATAGAACTTGTGGCCAATTTTTTTGAGAATGTAGACTTGCCTTCGACTTTCAATCATACAAACATCACTCTCATACCAAAATCGGAAAATCCTAGTTCAGTAAATGATTATAGACCCATTGGCCTATGCAATGTGGTATATAAGATCATATCAAAACTCCTTGTGGACAGAATGAGGCCGATACTCCAATTCATGATCAGTCCCTACCAGAGTGCGTTTGTACCAAACCGTGCTATCCATGACAATATAGCCATTGCCACTGAAATTTTTCACCACATCCGATCCACAACATCCACCAAAAACCCAAAAATTGCCATGAAGCTTGATATCAAGAAAGCTTACGATAGCCTTGATTGGGGATTCATAAAACAAACGCTGCTCTATCTAGGATTCCCGGAAAAATTTGTGGAATACTTAATGATGTGCATAACTTCGGTGACGTATTCCATAAACATTAATGGAAATCCGCAAGGACATATGAAGCCATCGAGAGGACTACGACAGGGAGACCCTTTGTCACCCTACATCTTTATAATGTGTGCGGAAATGTTGTCCACCAATCTGGCAATTTTGGAAAACGCGGGCAAGCTGAAAGGTTTAAGTATCTCGACAAAAACTCCTCCAATCTTACATCTGATGTATGCAAATGATCTGCTTATCACCTGCACTGCAGACCCAAAAACCTGTGATAACATGAATACAATACTTCGTAGTTATTCAAACTCAGCAGGGCAAGCGATTAACCTCCAAAAGTCGGTCATCATTCATCATCCGCATACGAAACCTAAGTAATGTGATGGTGACTCGGATGTTCAACATACCAACTACTCCGGATCCACCGAAATACACGGGGTGTAAACTTCAAAGTTGGTAGGAATTCCTCCCCTATCTTTGCGCAATCATTCAGCCGATTGGAGAGGAAGGCCAAAGGGTGGATGGCTAAATGTCTCAATCAAGCGGGACGATGGGTACTTATCAATTCAAGTCTGCTCCCAACTGCAAACCACATTATGCAAACTCAGTTGTTACCGACGCATGTCCACAAAAAAATCGACAAGATTGCGAGGAATTTCTTTTGGGGACATGACAAGGAGAAGAAAAAGCTGCATATGGCGAGCAAAGAGAAATTACAACTGCCAATCAAACAGGGAGGTTTAGGGATTAGGAATGCAAGAAAACACAACTTTGCACTTCTGGGCAAAAGAGTTTGGCAAATACATGCTCAACCAGGATACTATCTCGCAACAGGTTTACGGGACAAAGTACTTGGGCCAAAATCCGATTTTGAGTAGCCTACCAACCCCAACGGCGGCGGCTAGCCCTACTTGGAAAAACATATCAAAGATTGCTCCTTTTGTCCAAGACAATTTGGCCATGCGAGATCGGAGATGGAAAGTCAACCAAAATTATGGATAATTGGATACCGGGCAGGCCGGGATGACCAACATGGGAGGTATTGGTAACCGGTGGGTAAGTACCTTGATCACATCACACACTTTTAATTGGAACACCGAGTTATTGCACCAGACCTTGCAGACATTGTCGATGCAATCCGAGCAATCCATGTTCCAAACCCGACGGTTCCGGATAAACGATTTGGCCTCACGCCAAAAAGGGGCAGTACACGGTCAAGAGTGGATACGAGCTACTCATGAAAACTGAGTCATCCACACCAAACCTCAATCCACAGGCGGGTACAAGAAATATGGAGCAAATGTACAACGCGATCTGGAAATCGGACTGCCCCAAAACTGAGACTTTTCCTTTGGAAAGTCAGTCAACAGAGCCTCCCAACTTTTGATGCTGTTTTTAGACACATACTCAGCACCAACATGTGTCCTATCTGTCACCTACATCCGGAAACAATCCAACATTGTCTCTTTGAATGTCCGGGGGCCAAAGAAACGTGGCGTCTATTTTGCAGGCACGTCAACAGCAATGCGGACCATCACAATGCTTACAAAGATATTGTGTTGCCACCTCATCCACTGCCCAACACCATTTGCCAACAAAAACACCCAGCTGGGTCTAACAACCAAGTACGAGGAGGGAGAACGACAACAACTCAAATCATCCAACCACCATCAAATTATCTGCACTTCGGAAATTCACGCACAGAGGAAAGCCACCACGTTGTGCTGCTATCTGTTGTGGAATATTTGCTAGCAAGGAATGCGAAGGTATACAATAACAACACACAATCGCCAATGCAAACATTCCACATAGCTGTATTACTAAGTCAGGAATACAGATGGGCCATGCAACACAATATTTGCACACATAATAGTCCAACCCAAAACACAACCAGAGGATCTGCGACTATGTGGATTCAATGGAATGCACCGAGGCGGGACTGGTTGAAAATCAACACTGATGGAGCTAGTAAAACGGATGCCCAGGGAACACCGAGGGCAGCTGGTGTGGGTTGGATTTGCAGAGACGAACACGGTGGCGTGATCATGGCGATGTCGGCATCTATTGGCAAGACTTCGGCTCTGGTGGCCGAGACATGGGCTCTTCTTCTGGCAACCAGAATGGCAACAACCAGGGAATGGAACAACCTACACTTTGAAACTGATTCCTCGGCATTACTCACACTACTATCGAAAGATGCATCCGAGGCACCATGGGTTATACGGAGAATATCTTTGCCACGAAATACAACATCTCCTGAGGAAACTACGCGGTGTTCACATCACACACATATATAGGGAAGCGAATCAGGCGGCGGATGGTCTGGCGGATCTTGCAGCAAAAAAACAAATACAACAAGGAACGGGAAGCAACAACAACTCCACGATGATATGGGAACACACTGTACCTGAATTCCTTAATGTAATTGTGATGAATGACTCGGTGGGGACTAGGTACCCAAGAGAAGTTCAACTTTGAGTTTTTAATGAAAAACCCTCTTTTCAAAAAAAAAAAAAAAAAAAAAAAAAAAAAAGAAGATATTTCCTATTATTTTGATATCCAAATTTTTTTCCATTTTTCTCTTTTGCAGCTAATAACGATATTTTTTTTCTTTGAAAATCAATTCATTTTTTTTTTGTTTTGTTTTGTTGCTGACACTGTTTTTTTCTCTAGAAATCATAATCCTAATGATCTTGTATTATTTTTATTCCTAGAGGATTACCAAACCTTTCTCTGGATTCATTCGGGCCATTCACATATCAGGTATTTTCTTTTAATATGTGATTTAAATTTGTTCTTTGAATCAAGTATATTCCCATGATTTTTTTTTAGGTATTTAGTACCAACTGCAAGTATTTTCTTTTATTCGTAGTTTGGTACTGTAATTAGGTGATTTTAATTTATTACAAATGTTGTAAATGGACATTGGACACTGAATTATTTTTTTTTATTCACAAGATTGATTTAATTTTATGATGAAATCATGATGAACAGCACACATTTTATTTTATTTCATCATTCTAAATCGTTTTATGGTAATATTCATGAAATCGTTTTATTGGTATATTTGTTTTGATATGTTTCTAAGATTATATAAGATTCAATAATTTTAGGAAACTATTTTTTAAAATGTGATTGGCCAAATAATATTTCGTGGGACCAAAAGATTTTCTTGAAATTCTATTGGCTGAAATTTAGAATGATGGGGCCAGAATCAACCAGAAGCTCCGATTAACCACGTTGCTTAAAAAAACTCTGTTTTTATATAGAGAATGTTGAATCACATAAGGATAAGACTATATCTAACTTCTTACAAGTAGGTACTAGAAACAGCAACGCATACGCGATCAAGCTTGGAATCCTTATGCGGGGAAGTCCTCTTGCACGTAACAATTGAAGCACCAACACTGATCACAGGTTTAGGTTGGGGGTAGAGTTAACTAGATTTAAGTTGTTGAATACTAATGGAAATAAAGCAGGGAAAGCATCTGGCAGTGTGTCACACTGGCTGAATCAAATTTTTTTTTTGTTCAGACCAAACACTTAATCAGTTGTTAACTGATGGAGAACAACTTATAGCTGCAATTTCATCACCAGATTTCGGGTGAAGAAGTTGTCTTGGTTTTTGAGTTCTGGGATTGCATTTATTTCTTGGTAATAATGGCGATCAAATACAAATGTTTTGGTATCAATGGCATCCGTTTTGAGACTTTAGTATTTCCACGAGAAAAACAAACAGTAAAAACAAGAGGAAAACACAATTAGCCATCATTTCTTGGGTGGCCATTATAAACAGTTTTACATTTTTATCTTGCAAATAATTATGTTGTTGCATTTTTTTTTTAAAAAAAAAAGTAATTTGCAAGATAAAAAAATGTAGAATATTTTCATAATCCTAGCTAGTTTATAGACATTTAGAGGCCAAAATACCATCAGTATTAACGCAAGTAAAACATATGGCTGGCCGACATTATACACCATAAGTAACCCAAGATGACAACAAGATAATGGATGACTGCTGTTATAATACTTGTGATCCACAAAGCCCATTACAAAGAACAAAATGGACATTTCAGTTGGGCATATCTTCAAATAACCTCACCATATAAGACTTGGCTTATCCGACCCAAGATAAACAAAATTGGATACCTATTGTGGAACAACATAACAAGACCCAATCTCAAGATACATCAGACTCATATATCACACATACTAAAAAGAAATAAGAAAAATCCTTAAAATCGGGAAAAAAAATTCCGGTAGTAAATGCTATAAACCCAAAGGTCTTGGATTACCAAGGACAAAGGATTTCACTCTAATCTGTCTACAGCAATTTTAGGTTTAGTTTCTCATTCTTCAATCAAAATTTAAACCTTTAAAAACCCACTTTTGAACCTATTTAAAGCTATAAACCTTTAAACAGAAACCATAAAAAGATTGTTTGAAGCAGAAATCATAAACAGATCATAGTAGATCACAACAAAGACGGAATTATTGTTTGTCTATAATTGTTTCAGACATACAAATGACTTGGCTAGCTCAAACTCTTTTTGTGCATGCCTTCCTGTTGAGAAACTGAAACCATATATTGCACACATTGCACATTCATCTCATTTCCATCATAAATCATAATATTTGAACTTGAACTTTTTCAAAGTATTGACTTAGTATCCGTCAGGACAAAATGAACGTCCTAACATTACTTACTTTTAGGAAAAACATTATATTCCCAAAGAGCTACATAAATATTCCTTAAGAATTCGGATATTCAAATTTCACAAACAAAATTCGGATCAAAGGAAGTAAATGATTCATAAGCTATTTTGAAATGAGAATTTCATATCTTAATACATTTATTCATAAACTTAAAAAAAAAAAAGAATCTAGTCCATTTCGCCAATAAACAATTCTACGTTGGCTTTTTCATTTTTCAATCAAACATTTTATTTGCCTAAACATGTTCCAATTTAAGTATGACCAAATGATTTAGATTAGCTAATCTTTTTCTTCGCACTCCTACATATCCTTTTCACTCTAATTGCCTAAAGTTAAATCTGCACCTAATCATATTTGCCTAATGTAATAGTTATTAATTAAAACCACTTTGAAACAAAGTATCTACCGGAAAAAAATGGAATCGGATGATACAATGTCAAATGTTAACTCGAACCTAATTTTCAGTAAGGGCATTGTGTTAAGTGATCATATATTATAACCATAAAAACTTGCATTCCCGCTATCATTTTAACTCCAACCTCGAAATCGAACTCTATGTTACACAACCAAATTGCCAAAGAAACCGATCTCGAAAGTTATCCGAATTCCGCCGTTGACGTACTTTTGATTCCGCCGCCGACGTACTTTATGATATACATTCATATTAGAGAACTCCGGAAAGTAAAATAGAGCCAGCATTGAGGAAACGAGATCCAGTTTAATATAAGAAGACGAAAGAACAAGACCTAAATATCATTTGCATGTTGAACAAAATAAATCAAATCTAGTCCTCTTTAGATAATCCCATTATCGGCTACATATTCAACATTTTTCTATCAAGCAATGGACATTAATAATCTATTAACGAGTATAAATAATAAAGCAAAGATTGGTGTGACCGAATCAATGAGAATTCACAATAAGTATGATGTAGGTTGAGTAAGAAGATTTAGATAAGCTAATCTTTTCTTCGCACTCCTACATATCATTTTCACTCTAATTGCCTAAAGTTAATCAGTAACCTAATCATATTTGCAAAATGTAACAGCTTCTCAATTAAAACCACCGGAAACAAAGTATCTACCGTAAAAATAAATGTAATCGATGATACAATGTCAAATGTTAACTCTTAACCTAATTTTGTTTAAGGGCATATATGTTAAGTTATCATATATTATAACCATAAAAACTTGCATTCATGCTATCATTTTAACTACAACCTCAAAATCAACTCGTGTTACACAACCGAATCGCCAAAGAAACTGATCCGAAAGTTATTCAATTTCCGCCGTTGACGTATTTTTGATTCCGCCACCGACGTACTTTATGATGTACTTTCAGATTAGAGAACTCCAAAGAAGTAAAATTACGTAGTAGAGGCAAGATTGAGGAAAAAGATCCAGTTCATTCAAGAAGAACACAAAGAACAAGACCTAAATATCATTTGCATGGTGAACAAAATAAACCAAATCAACCAAATCATGAAGGAAGGATAACAAATATGGAGAGTATGAACTGCAACCTTCACCCATCATCCAATCTCGAAGAGAAATCCTTCGGGTTAAATTGAAAAATTTCGATACACCCAAAAATAAAGAAATCAATTGAACAAGAAATAAATAGTTGTTCGATGCATTCGGAAATAGAGTATGGGTTCATCTTTAAAAGCTAAATTGATTAAATTCACACAAGTGATAAAATTCAAAGAGGAGTAAAGATGATGTAGCTGAGTAAGAAGATTTAGATTCGCTAATCTGTACCCTAATCATATTTTCCAAATAAATGTAATCAATACTAGTAACAGTTTTCAATTAAAACTACTGGAAACAAAGTATCAATTGCAATAAGATCAATTTCAAGAAATAAGCAAACTACTCCAATTGCCCACCTTCACCAGTTAATCAATTTGGCAGGGGAATCTTTGGGATTCAAATTTCAAAAAAGAAGCAAAATTCCGATACACACAATGCTTCCCTTAGAAATCCACAAAACTTAAAACCTAATTTCATTTCCAAAAATAAACAAGTTAATTCCTATATCAACATAAAATCAATCACAGAAACCTAATTTTCTTTAAGAGCATATGTTATTTCACGCATCCAATTAGGGTATTGACAAAGTGGATTGCCTCCAATTCATGCTATCATTTTAACTCCCAACCTCAAAACCTGAACTCTAAGTTAGACAACCAAATTGCTAAAGAAATTGATCCGGAGAGATATTCAATCTCCGCCATTGACGTACTTTAGATTCCGCCGCTGACGTACTTTATGATGTTTTTTCAGATTAGAGAACTCCGGCAAGTAAAGTTATTTACTAGAGCCAGGAAAAGAGATCCAGTTTAAGATGAACTCAAAGAACAAAACAAAGTTTGTCAATTTATGCATGCTCCAACAGAACATCACTGGAGTCTAGTTAAACGTATATTACGTTATCTACAAGATACTTCTACTTTTGGAATTTTTCTTAAACCGGCCAACACCTTGGAATTGTCTTTTACTGCTTATACGGATTCAGATTGGGCTGGTTCTTTGGAAGATCGTCGTTCTACTAGTGGATATTGCATTTTTCTAGGAAATAATATTATTTCTTGGAGTGCTCGCAAACAAAGGACAGTTTCTCGTTCAAGCACTGAAGCTGAATATCGTGGTCTTGCTATTGCTACTGCTGAAATCATGTGGATTCTTCCAATCCATTGTATTTTCATCATGCAAAAAGAAAAAGAAGAGTTTTAAGGCTCTTCTGCTGATAGGGAGACGAGGTCACAAAAATCGATTTTTTTTTTCTTCGATCAACGTTTGAGGTATGTATGATACGAATTCCGCGAGATGATATTTGTTTAGATCTTAATGTTTTAGCCTCTTTTGCCGTCTTTTCTTTCCCCTAATTTTTGATCTAGGTTTTGAATTTTTGTTCAACACGGAGTTAAGCTAATTAGATAACAGGAAACTCAGGTATATGTATTTATTTGCTATCTGTTAGTGATCATTTGATTCTTTTAGTTTTCGTGGTTCTTTTTTCCAGATTGGTTCATTGATTAAATTCAAATTGGGTCATTGATAATCTATACCACACACATATTGTTATCAAAGATTGTAGCTACAACAACGTTTAACACCCTAAATTCAAATTGGGTGAATTGATTCAAAACATTAGTAGTACTAATGTTTTGAATTTGAAGTTAATTTCTTTCTAGTCGCGCCTAGGACCTAGGGGAGGTGAAGGGCTCGGCGCCTAGCATTGCCTAGCTTCTCACACAACATAGATTACATGAATGTTTTCTACAGTCTTTAAATTATCTCAATCACCGTCTTAGTTTACTTCAATTAAAACACAAGACTTCTAGAACAGACAATCATATATTGTTTCCTACTAGCCATAATCATTCCTTCATCGTGTCGCCGCAAGCCAACCGTTTTCGGTACTAGCATACAAAGTTTCTTTATCTCTTGGTACATTAGTTAACTCTCATGATACGTATTGATTCTAATAGTATTTCATCCAACTACTAGTTTTAGTTTTTGTCATCTCCTGGCAATCAGATAGATGTTCCCTGTAAACAAATATGTTATGTTTTGAATTCTGAATACAAGTATTCTTGCATTATGCGACGTTTTTGGGAAATCATTTTTTCCCTGAGGAATAACTTGTTTTCTGTTGTGTTCCTATCATGTCTTGCAGATTCATTCGCATATCCTTTCAATGAGTTGTATTGGAAAATTTTCAAAGAACACCGTTTGTTGAAAGATTTTCGAGGATGAAAGGGAGGAGATGCGTATGGAGAATGCAATACTTGCTCGATGGTTGAAGAAGGAAGATAAACGAAGATTGTTGAGTGTTACTACTCGATGCAACAAGGTACGGATAGTTTCAAATAACGACGGGCGGGATATATAAAGAAACCGTGGTTTGAAAATGTTCCGTGGGTTGAAATTGGAAAAGACAAACTGGGTCTATCACTTGGTTCGTTTGTGCATGAAAAAAAAGGCAGGGTAATAAGGCTTACTGGTGTTGCGATCCTTCCCAAGGTAGGAGGCCAAGGTGAAAAAAGAGAGACCATTATCGGTACCCTTGAAGCCCATGTGAACGGGTACATATACACGGCCTCCGGTTTCCGCAAGCATTTTTATTTTGACGATATCAAATATTCCTTCTTCCGATTTGGGGACAAAGACGCTGCCGCCCTCTCTTACACTTTCATATGCATCCCCCTTGAAGAAGAAGAAGAAGAAGAAAGAAGAGACAAAAGAGTTCGAATTCCATTTGGTGCATCATGACCTCATGATGCATAGAGGGAGGAGGTCCTATTTGGAGAACAAACGATTAAAGAACTTTGTCGACGAAGTTCATGATCGATGGGATTCCCCGCCTATATCACCTCGTCTGTTTGTTAAGCTAGAGAAGGAGTACGAATTTGGTGGGGCTATTCACCGGAAGGGATCGGTCGTCAACTCACAACCCACCTTTGCCCGACTCCATATGACCTAATTGTGCTTGTAGAAACACCCTTCACCGTGTTCCCGCTAGAGGAGGTTGAGATTGTTAATGTCGGTGGTCGGATTCGAGAAAATGGATATGACAGTCATATTTAAGGACTTTAAGGAGGAAAGTGTGCTTTTAATCAATTCGAGTTCCCCTAAAGTCGCTTGCTGCCATAAAAGATCGCCTTAACTCTTATGACGTGAAGTACTATGTGAACACTAAAGAAATGGACTGGAAGGCCACGGTGAAAAACATAGCGACTTTCCTGAGAAATTCATAAGCATGGGTGGATGGGATCAATTTGAACTAGAGGATTGTCATACTTTGGCCTACTACCGCCGCCGTCCCGAAGAGAAACGTGGTGGTGATGAAGGAGTGAAAAAATGGTAGTGAAGCACGAGAAAGGTTGACTGTAGAGTCTCTTTTGAATGTGCATGCAGGCGTGTTAGTAGATGAGTAGTCTGTTATTACTAAACATATACTGAATCTTCTTCGTTAGCATTTACGACATACTAAACTTGAATGTTATCCAATGACTTGGTTGTTTTTTAAGTGAGCTTCTTCATTAGCATTTACTACTGAACTAGAATGTTACTCTTGTTTTGATTCAGTGATTGTTATTTCTTTTAATGATTTTAGACGAGAAGTGCGAGGCCTTTTTGAATGTGCAAGCGAGATACTCGTAGTACTTGAGATGCAAATGGGTCATCTTATATTAATTAGCAGATGCAGTAAAAAGGGCAGTTACATGGAACGCAATCAAATGTTAATTGCCTGTCTCATCATACATGCCTAAGGTTAACCAGAAAATAGAATGGCAAGAAAGCACAGTAAAAGGTAAATAAGAAATATTTCTTTGTAACATAGATTTAGAGTTAGGTAGAGGCTAAATTGATCAGGCAATATGGAGTATCAAGTGGAAACCAAGAGTGACCATTCCCAAATTCAGATTTAAGCAGACAATCAAGTTTAAAATGAAATGAACAACAACCCAAACGGCCAAGTCAACGCTTTTTCTTTCCTCCTTTAGAGTTCTTTCCTCCTTTAGGTTTAGGGTAGGTAGGAGCATCTTCACCAACCAACGGCTCTTCGAAGTTTCGGAGGTTCACATCGACTAGCTTGCCGGCTTTTCTTTCTTCAGCCGATGCTAACCTAATTTCCATCACTGCAATAAATTTGAACAAATAAATTAGTATATATGCACCACTTGTTAAGCGAAACAAGATATAAGTATTTCTGAACTATACTATGGGTGGATACTCTGCCCATGGTATTACTCAGTTTTCTATTTCGTGAACAGAGGCATAGAAGTGGAGTGGAAATTAAGCACATGGTGAGAAAAGTTAAGATGGTTGTCTGTAGTGATATACTTGGTACAAGCATGGCACAAATGAAGGCTAATCTAAACGAATATGTGCACCTTAGTAGAAGTGTTTTCTCTGGCTTGGGATTGATAGGATCAACCTTCCTTTCTTTAAGTATTTTATTCGGTGTGGAAGTTGAAGCGGCTCTTGGATCGACATGAAAAACTTTAGGTTGGAGGTCATCTTATACAATCTGGTTTATGCATTGACGGGTGTTGGGATTCCTTTGCAGAGAGTTGCTGCAGGTGGAGTTCAGGGACTTACAAGAGTTCTCGGAAAACATAGTAATTTCAACTCCTAATTCAGATAAATATCACATCACTGGAGTTATTATGCACAGGTTCAAAGCTTTTGGCAGTGCAATCTTGCAAATGGATCTAGGTGGAGGCAACAACATTTCTGACTTTAACTTGATGTACTTTAAGCAGTGGTTATGGGTAGTCTGCATCTTCTTGGAAAGTTTAGTTACCCTTTGGCTAAAAGATCTGGTTGCAACCCATAGGACCTTCTTGGTGGTAAGGTAATAGATGCAAGGAACCCATAGTGACTAGTGGAATCTGGTTCAAGTGAAACAACCAACAAGAATAACTGGCAGTAGCCACATGCAGTATATAAATACACCATATGCTATTCAAAGGTGTAAGTAATCACAACAAGGAGTCTTGTTTGAGTTATAGAGGGGCCTAGCCCTTGCACACTCCTTAAGAGAAGCTTGATACTACTACTATTATGAATATACATGCCTAAGGTGAACCAGAAAATCAATATGGCAGGAAAGCACAGCCAACACAAAGGTAAATAAGAGATGTTTCAGTAATGTTGTAACACATATTTGAGTTAAGTAGAGGCTAAAATTGATCAGGCAAGTAGAGTTAAGTAATTTAGATTTAAGCAAACAAAAGAGACTCAGTTGTATGACTAATATCATGTGAAGAATATTTCACACAGCAAATAACTTGAGTTAAGACACATAAAAGCAAATTAATCCTTTGCACAAGTTCCATTTTTTGTGGACATTAAATTGTTAAGCAACATATAAATCGTTATAAGGCGAGCAGATATATGTTAGATTAATCTAGTTCTCAGATTGATAAAAAAAAAAAAAATCAAGATGCATGGAATGGGAGAAATACCTGAAATGAATCCTCCAATAATATCTTTTTTGCCCCGTTTGACGGAATCCGAACTTGTTTTTTTCACAATTCTCAGACAAGTTTTGAGAAGAGTTATTCCTTCTTCTAGGGACAAGGATTCTTTATAGTTCTTTTCCAAATAGTCCAACAACTTTTCATGATGAGCGCCGTCAAAACCATATTTAGGAAGGTAATTATGATGGGCTTTAGGTTTAGAATCCTTCATCTCAAGGTCGACATGAATTAGTCTGGGAATAGGTTTTCCTCTCTTGAAATCAAAAGTACCAACAAGTATACCCGAATTCAAACCTTGCCTTTCATCCACTGGTGGTGTCTCATTTACAGTCTTAGTCAATCTTTTTTTAAAATCTTCTGTTAGTTGTTGAGAGGATTCATATACTAGTGTAGATTCTTTCATAATACTGCTCACTTTATCATTCAAGGTAACATCCCCACACATGGCCATGCCAAAACTCTTACCGAACTCCATTTTTTGTAGCTTAAATTCCTCTGAAGATCATAAAAAGACAAATTTTAAGGGGTGTGATAGAGTAAAAGGGGAAATTACAAAATTTTACATAAATCTAGCTCCACCATGTATTATATTAAAAATGAATTCAAAGAGACTAAAAAGAGATTAAAATGAAGAGATTCCACTAAGTCAGGTAAAGCATATTAAGAATTCAATTTGGGGAAATCTACAATCTGAAAATTAAAAAACAAATTTGTAAACTTATACAATTTTTTTCGTTTCAAAACTGAAATACTTACTTTTAGAATATAAAAAAAGCAAATGAAGTAATATTATAGTAAGATCAAACATAGCTTACCTCCGGTGTCTGCATCAACATACATGTCTCCTTTACTAGTTACCATCCTAGAATCTGATCCTAGAAGAATAATATTGAGGTCTTTCAGAATAATGCCAACTATGAAAGTACCATGTTTGTCTCTAAAGATTATACTTATCAAAAAAAAATTGTCTCTAAAGATTATAAAATTCTCCAACTAGTTGTCTTGAAAATTGTTGAGTGGGAAAAACAGAGTGATGATTTTTTCTTCCTCTCAGTGGCGCCGGCTTAAGAGAGTGATATCCCATCTGTCCGTACATAAGAGTTAAGAGACTATTATATATCCAGTCCGTACATAATTCTACATCTAGGGTTTAAAAAAGGTTTTGACAAATCTTGACTTACTAGATATAAACCCGTGCTACGCACCAGGTGGCTATATTTTTTGCTCGTGCACTTTTTATATGGTATGCGTAACCGTTGCATTCCCACAGGAACCTTGTATATTTTTGCACCGGAAATGCGTCTTATAGACCCTATGACTTTTTATTTACTTTCTTAAAATCCCTTTTAAAAGGTTCATCCAGAAACAACTCTAACAAAAACATAATTCAATCACATATTTAGGAAAAAGCTCCCCTTGGTGTTGTAACATGCATTAGCCTTCATTGTCTGCATTGTGACTCAGTAGTCCATGAGTCAGGAAAATTACATAGCAACAGAAAATGGTCACCATCCAAGTGCGTGCAGACTGTGCATTTTGTCTGTTATGGAAGATCTTGTGTATTTTTGGCTAGTAGTACTATAGTTGCAATACAAATGTGAAAAATCCATATTGATTACATGTTGTATCACTAAGCTATTCATTCCACTTTTACCTTTGATGAAGATCGAAAATACTCCTCTTCTAAGCGGGTTCCAGTCTTGAGTAATAACCATTGGACTCAGAAACAAAGACTGTCAATGTGGCCATAATCAAAAATTGACAAAACATAATAATGCCGATTTGCATAACGTGGGCACTGGCAGCTGTTGGCAAGGATTACCAATTGAACTACACCCACACAATCTTTGTATACTGAGTTATCTAATCAACTCTTCAGTACTTAAGTATTTTTATAAAACATTTCCCTTAAGCTTAACCATCTGATTTGAAAATTTCTAATGTTGCATATGCATATTATAGCATAGCTTTATGAGTGTTGAAAGGATTCTAATAGCTTGTATACCTGGAACTTTAATGATGAATCTGGAATGTTGACAATGGGCGTCCAAGGAGATTTTTGGCTTGTCCTGTGAAACATATAAATATATGTGTAGATACAGCCAACTGGTTGACAAAAATGTGTACCGAGATAATCAATTTTAACATCATCTATCGGCTTATTTTTCCAACTCCTAGTTGTGAGTACCACTGCCATGATCAAAGATACATGTAACTGCTACTGCTTGCACAACATCCAAGACACCCGTAACTCCTACCGCCCTGATCAAAGACACCCATAACCTGCACAACATTATACAAAAAACATGATTATGTCTCTCTAATAAGAATATCCATAACTCTGAATTAAACTGCAAAAAGAGGAAAATAGCCATCATTAATGGGACTAAAAACTGTAACCAAAAAAATATGGAGCCAAAAAACGTTTGTATGTCACTGTTCTTCAGAGATTTGTCACAAAAGATGGTAAAAGTAAAAAACATGCAGCAAAAAAATGCTAATGTGCATGACTGGAAAATTTTAATAAATAAAATCATTTCATGTTATTAATCGAAACACTCTCTTAATCCACCAGCAATCATATCTTTGCATACGGAATCGATGCTTCTGTGTCAATCCATTTTCGGTTTAGAGTTTTGCTAAAATGAAACCAAAATTATGCAGTCAATTGCAACAAAAATGATTAATCAAAATTGCATTCTTATTTTATTTTACTGTACCTGCAAGCAGTAGTCTATTTACAAAGAATTTTATTTTTAGTTGTTCCATTTGCATTTTGTACATCAGGTCCGCTACAATAGATATCAACATACTTTTCAGTACCTGGATCATATCCTTGATATCCAAAAATTACCTGAATACCTATTTTCATCGACTCCCAACTGTCAGGTACAGATATACTGATACAAATTTTATCTTATCCCAAAGTGGATACTGGTTGAGAGTTATTAATGGGTACTGGTAAGTATCTAATAACTAAAAGTTTTATTTGAACTCCAGGTTACTTTTATTATTCTGTAACAGATTGATACAAACCTATGTAATTTGTAAGATGAATTTGAATAAACAAAAATACAAAATCACAATACTAAACATCACCAGCAACTTTAAAGCTACTACCTGTTTCCGGATGTTGTACCAAGACTATAATAATCTATCAACTTCAAAAATAATCACAACCCATTCAGTAATCATCAACCTATAAAACCAATAATAGAACAATCAATCTGATAAGTAGTTAGGCAAAACTACCAAAACATTAATCGCACCCACCATAGATTTGCCTTAAA
This sequence comes from Papaver armeniacum, assembly GCA_023531295.1. NCBI lineage: Eukaryota > Viridiplantae > Streptophyta > Magnoliopsida > Ranunculales > Papaveraceae > Papaver > Papaver armeniacum. The sequence continues at coordinate 165,366 of JAJJWW010004106.1, forward strand.
TTAAACAAAACCCACAACAAAAAATGCAATTAAGTGACGCCCAACTAAGAAATTTAACTCATACCCAAACCAAACCAAATCAACAAAACGACATCAAATAAGAATTGATACTTACCACAAATTGTAATTGAGGATTCTCGCATCAAAAATCTTACTTTTAGAGCCTAACCAACTGCAATCATATCCATCTTCAACAATATCAAAAAATAAAAAGAAGTTTTAATAAAGTTTCCAAGCTTGTATTCATGGTCTTTGAATCATTTGATACCTAAAATCAGAAATAAAGTTACTTTACCAATCAATTCCTTACCTCTTCAAATAGTCCTCTTGGTTTACGGGTAAAACCTTACTGAATGAGCAGTTTTGAGTTTTGAGGAATGAATGAGCAGTTCGCAAAATGTTAACTCTCTGGTGGGGGTGAAGAGAGCGAAGGAAAAGAAAAGCTTTAGAATGGGTAAAAATGCTGACCAGTTGTAAGTCGTAAAGAAAAACAGAAGTGGGTACAGTTATGATAGAAACTGGGGGTGGGGGACTTGGTCGGTTAATAAGTGGGATTAGTAGACTCCGATGGTGGAAGGTGTAATTGTGGTGTAAACATAATAAAAATACTCTTGTGGGGCCAAAATCAATAAGAAAACTCTATTTGCTAATACTGTCACCACATTAATCCACATCAGCAAAAAGTAGGGTCAGAGTGAATGAGAATTGAGTATTTGGTTTCAATTATCATCTTGTTGGATGCTTGGACAGTCGGACTTAAGGTTGCCTCTAGGACACCTACACATGTCTTACGTTTTTCTCTAAATTCCCTCGAGATTTCTCATCCTAGGTCTGATCCAAAACCCTCTAAATTCTCTCACGATTTCTCGTATCCAAAACATTGAGATTTGTCTTTAAATTTTTTTAGATTTAATTTCGCCATTATTTTCATCATCTCCAAATTCTAATCATCCTATATGTAGTAGCAATTAGTTGGCAAGTAAAGGAGCCATAATCATAAGCTACGATAAATCAAGAAAGAGAGCAAGGTAAAACATGGAATCACTCTATCGGATCCGGTACTGTAAAAGAAAGTATCTATTGTATGTGGAGGAGAAGTAAACACGTGTAAAGTAAAAGCCATGTAGATTGTCTTTCCTCAAATATACTCTACTGATAGAGGTTGAAATCCTATTTGAAAAACTTTTCTAAATCGCATCTATATTTCAAACTCGCCTTGGCCAAAAACCAACAAAAAGCCCAATCATGGTGTATTAACCGTTATGCTCGTAGCTTCTTCAGACGACATCGAAATGACCTCAATCTTTTTACGTTGATTCTGAATTTCATATCTCTACAAAATGGTGAGTAGAAATCATTTATTTGATTGAGTTTTATTCTTTCATTCTAACCTTCTTCATTAGGAAAGGTGGTCGACCACAAAGCCACGGTGGATAGCCGATAGGCCACGGTGGTCGGCCACTTTTGCAAAGATGGTCTTTCCTCAATCTTTTTTGGGTTGACTCTGAATTTCAATTCTCTACCAAATAGTGAGAATAAATCATTTATTTGATTGAGTTTTATTCGTTCATTCTCCCCTTCTTCATTAAGAGAGGTGGCTGGCCACTAGGCCACGGTGGCCGGCCAGTTTGGCAAAAATGGTCTTTCCACAATATTTTTTGTGTTGACTCTGAATTTAGATTCTCTACAAAATAGTGAGAAGAAATCATTTATTTTATTGAATTTTATTCTTTTATTCTCCCTTTCTTCGTTGGGGAAGGTGGCCGGCCAATATGGCAAAGATTGTCGTTCCTCAAATATACTCTACTGATAGTGGTTGGAATCCTATTTCAAAAAGTTTTCTTGATTTAGTAAACCAAATCACATCCATATTTCAAACTCGCCCTGGAAAAAAAACCAACAAAAAGCTCAATCATGGTGTATTAACCGTTTTGCTCGTAGCTTTTTCAGACGACATCGGAATGACCTCAATCCTTTTGCGTTGATTCTGATTTTCACATCTCTACAAAATGGTGAGTTGAAATCATTTATTTGATTTAGTTTTATTCTTTCATTCTCCCCTTCTTCATTAGGAAAGGTGGCCGTCCACTAGGCCACGGTGGCCGGCCACTTTGGCAAAGATGGTCTTTCCTCAATCTTTTTTGTGTTGACTCTGAATTTCAATTGTCTACAAAATAATGAGAAGAAATCATTTATTTGATTGAGTTTTATTCGTTCATTCTCCCCTTCTTCATTAGGAAAGGTGGCCGACCACTTTGGCAAAGATGGTCGTTCCACAATCTTTTTTGTGTTGACTCTAAATTTAGATTATCTACAAAATAGTGAGAAGAAATCATTTATTTGATTGGATTTTATTATTTTATTCTCCCTATCTTCATTAGGGAAGGTGGCCGGCTACTATGGCAAAGATTGTCTTTCCTCAAATATACTCTACTGATAGAGGTTGAAAGCCTATTCCAAAAAGTTTTCTTGATTTAGTAAACCAAATCACATCTATATTTCAAACTCGCCTTGGCCAAACACCACCAAAAAGCCCAATCATGGTGTATTAACTGTTTTGCTCGTAGCTTTTTCAGACGACATCGGAATGACCTCAATCTTTTTGCGTTGATTCTGATTTTCAAATCTCTATAAAATGGTGAGTAGAATCATTTATTTGATTGAGTTTAATTCATTCATTCTCCCCTTCTTCATTAGGAAAGGTGGTCGGCCACTAGGCCACGGTGGCCGGCCACTTTGGCAAAGATGGTCGTTCCACAATCTTTTTTGTGTTGACTATGAATTTAGATTCTCTACAAAATAGTGAGAAGAAATCATTTATTTGATTAATTTTTATTCTTTTATTCTCCCTTTTGTCACTAGGGAAGGTGGCCGTCCACTAGGCCACGGTGGCCAGCCACCATGGCAAAGATTGTCTTTCCTCAAATATACTCTACTGACAAAGGGTGAAATCCTATTTGAAAAAATTTTCTTTATTTAGTATACCAAATCGCATCTTTATTTCAAACTCGCCCTGGCCAAAAACCAACAAAAAGCCCAATCATGGTGTATTAACCGTTATGCTCGTAGCTTCTTCAGACGACATCGGAATGACCTCAATCTTTTTACGTTGATTCTGAATTTCATATCTGTACAAAATGGTGAGTAGAAATCATTTATTTGATTGAGTTTTATTATTTCATTCTACCCTTCTTCATTAGGAAAGGTGGTCGACCACAAAGCCACAATTGATAGCCGATAGGCCACGGTGGCCGGCCACTTTGGCAAAGATGGTCTTTCCTCAATCTTTTTTGGGTTGAATCTGAATTTCAATTCTCTACCAAATAGTGAGAATAAATCATTTATTTGATTGAGTTTTATCCGTTCATTCTCCCTTTCTTCATTAGGAACGGTGGCCGGCCACTTTGGCAAAGATGGTCGTTACACAATCTTTTTTGTGTTAACTCTGAATTTAGATTCTCTGAAAAATAGTGAGAAGAAATCATTTATTTTATTGAATTTTATTCTTTTATTCTCCCTTTCTTCATTAGGGAAGGTGGTCGGCCACTATGGCAAAGATTGTCGTTCCTCAAATATACTCCACTGATAGAGGTTGGAAGCCTATTTCAAAAAATTTTCTTGATTTAGTAAACCAAATCACATCTAAATTTCAAACTCGCCCTGGCCAAAAACCAACAAAAAGCCCAATCATGGTGTATTAACTGTTTTGCTCGTAGGTTTTTCAGACGACATCGAAATGACCTCAATCTTTTTACGTTGATTCTGATTTTCAAATCTCTACAAACTGGTGAGTAGAAATCATTTATTTGATTGAGTTTTATTCTTTCATTCTACCCTTCTTCATTAGGAAAGGTGGTCGACCACAAAGCCACGCTGGATAGCCGATAGGCCACGGTGGCCGACAACTTTGGCAAAGATGGTCTTTCCTCAATCTTTTTTGGGTTGACTCTGAATTTCAATTCTCTACCAAATAGTGAGAATAAATCATTTATTTGATTGAGTTTTATTCATTCATTCTCCCCTTCTTCATTAGGAACGGTGGTCGGCCACGGTGGCCGGCCACTTTGGCATGGTCGTTCCAAAATCTTTATTGTGTTGACTCTGAAATTAGATTCTCTGAAAAATAGTGAGAAGAAATCATTTATTTTATTGAATTTTATTCTTTTATTCTACCTTTCTTTATTAGGGAAGGTGGTCGGCCACTATGGCAAAGATTGTCGTTCCTCAAATATACTCTACTGATAGAGGTTGGAAGCCTATTTCAAAAAGTTTTCTTGATTTAGTAAACCAAATTACATCTATATTTCAAACTCATCCTGGACAAAAACCAACAAAAAGCCCAATCATGGGGTATTAACCGTTTTGCTCGTAGCTTTTTCAGACGACATTGGAATGACCTCAATCTTTTTGCATTGATTCTGATTTTCAAATCTCTACAAAATGGTGAGTAGAAATCATTTATTTGATTGAGTTTAATTCGTTCATTCTCCCTTTCTTCATTAGGAAAGGTGGTCGGCCACTAGGCCATGGTGGCTGGCCATTAGGCCACGGAGGCCGGCCACTTTGGCAAAGATGGTCGTTACACAATCTTTTTTGTGTTGACTATGAATTTAGATTCTCTAAGAAAATAGTGAGAATAAATCATTTATTTGATTGAGTTTTATTCGTTCTTTCTCCCTTTCTTCATTAGGAACGGTGGCCGGCCACTTTGGCAAAGATGGTCGTTCCATAATCTTTATTGTATTGACTATGAATTTAGATTCTCTGAAAAATAGTGAGAAGAAATCATTTATTTTATTGAATTTTAACCTTTTATTCTCCCTTTCCTCATTAGGGAAGGTGGTCGGCCACTATGGCAAAGATTGTCGTTCCTCAAATATACTCTACTGATAGAGGTTGGAGCCTATTTCAAAAAGTTTTCTTGATTTAGTAAACCAAATCACATTTAAATTTCAAACTCTCCCTGGCCAAAAACCAACAAAAAGCCCAATCATGGTGTATTAACTGTTTTGCTCGTAGGTTTTTCAGACGACATCGAAATGACCTCAATCTTTTTGCGTTGATTCTGATTTTCAAATCTCTACAAACTGGTGAGTAGAAATCATTTATTTGATTGAGTTTTATTCTTTCATTATACCCTTCTTCGTTAGGAAAAGTGGTCGACCACAAAGCCACGGTGGATAGCCGATATGCCACGGTGGCCGGCCACTTTGGCAAAAATGGTCTTTCCTCAATCTTTTTTGGGTTGACTTTGGATTTCAGTTCTCTACAAAATAGTGAGAATAAATCATTTATTTGATTGAGTTTTATTCGTTCATTCTCTCCTTCTTCATTAAGATAGGTAGCTGGCCACTAGGCCATGGTGGCTAGTGTCACACGCCCATTTAATCGCCTAAATTTTCACGGGACATGACCGGCAATGATTGTGGTTCAGTGACTCAACATCACCCAAAATCATTCAGCCTTGTATACTTGCATCAAAGTACACATCTGCCTTCACTCAAAAGGCTTTGCACAACGGAAGTCTTTTCTTCTTTCTCTCTAACTCTTTATGGTCCCATAAGCATAAGAGGTTTCGCCATGCATCAAACCAATTGACAACTTCACAAGATCAGCAACATAATGAACACAAAGAAATAACACAATAAACTCATTTTATTGCATTAAGGAAGATAATACAAAACAGTCCATCACATGGACCAAACAGGCCATTCACCCTCTTGGTGAATGCCTAAAACTCTCTCTACATTAGTGGTTCTTCTCTCAAAACCAACAACACTAACATTATTGATTCCTAAGCTATTTATACATGCTATGATCAGGCCAAAACTTCTGTGCAACCCCTGCACAAGCCTTGGACAGCCAAGTGTCCAAGTAGTTTCCATAACCGCCACTTTCAACTGCCACCTTTTGAGTTGTCACGCCAACAGGTGCCACGCCTGTTCTTGGTGGTTATGAACACTCATAAATGGTTATAAACTACTTCTATAACCGTTCTCCCTTGTCTCACACATTTGGCATGCTTGTAAAGCTCGTAACCAACTCCTATACGCTACTTGAGCCATATTGCACAACTGTTGTGCTTTCCCGAATCCTGCCTTGATCCAATGCTCAGCCAACTTGGCTCTGCATGCTTAGTGTTGTGAGCTAATGAACGGACAATCCTTGTGCTTCAATCATCAAGGCCAACTCCTTAGCTCAATCTGGTTATCTGGCGCCATTTGCTTTACTTAGCCAATCTGTTTGACAATAATAATGCCACTCTTGCATTACTAGCTTGTTTGCATTGTTCAAGCTTTGGCCATCCTTGAACTAATGCCATAGACCAACTCCTGGACTATTCTTCACTATTGCACCATCCTTGAGTTTGGGCCAACTCAATTCCACGGATATGTATCAATGCCAACATCGCATGTTGCATCTGTCACTTTGGCCATGTCTTGCCAATCCTTCAATGAAGCTTCATTGTGTCGGCCAATAAACTTCATTACTTAGCCAAATGTGCTTTACAGTGTAGCGCCACTCTTGCGGCCTATTTTGATCAGGAGAAAGTATGTAAGCTAGAAGGGTTTACATGGAACAACCTGATCAGGAGATTTTTGAACTCTTGTCCAGGAACTAGCGCCACTCTTGCACCACTCTCCATTGTTTATGAACTCTCCACTATTCTGATCAGTTTATTTTAAGGATCTCGAAGGAGATTAATCGGTAAATATGGAAAGAAACCTTTAGAAACACAGTGAAAGAACAAGGAAGGCATGTCTGAAACGATGAACTTGACAGTCTAATGCAGAACGGAAGCGTGAATAAAGAATTTTGATAGTAAAGTAGAAGAATTGTTGAGTAAACTCAATATTGATTGATAATGATAATGTGTATGTCATTACATAGGACTAGTTTCGTATTTAAATAACTCTAAGACTCAAACTTGGAACATAAGAAATCCCTAAAAGAAATAATATTCTAGAATTAAATAACTTCTAAAAATAAGATATACCTATATTAAATTAATTAAACTCTAGAAATAATAATAAAATTATTAATCCTAAATCTAATGGATGTCCTACATCACAGTCCAAGTGATGTGTATAGTTAATGGAAGAAGGAGCGATTCTTGTGTATTATTTAACTTTTTGTGGTGAAATTTTAATATTTACTAATTGAAGGAAAAATAGTTCAATTTCCATTCCCAAGTTTGTATTTTTCTTCTGTAAAATTGTTCATTTGTACAATCAATTAGCATCATAAAATTGATAATCCACTCGACTGAGAATGATCCGAGCTAACTTGGAGTTGCAGTATTGAATGATTTTTGGCTGTCGCCAGAAAGTACTGCGGCAGGTGATACATATACCATTTTAAGAAGAATGTTTATCAACAAAAAGTTGCTTAACTGCGAAGGTGACAGATGCAAACGGCGCCATAGGCAATTTGAGTTGGTAAATGGTACTATTGGCATAACCAAGAGGAACTTGTGGCGAAGGGATATCTTAAAATAGTATAACGAGCATATATATACCAGTATAACCAGCAACTCATATCAGAGGCATTGATGGAGCCCAAATAATTTTAAGCATTGGCTTGGCTTTTCTGAGGGCCGCATGTTCATACGTTAGCCAGTGGATGATTGTCCATTCTTAGTCATGGGTCCAAGTTTAGTAATTTTTCCAAGTTTGCAGCATTTTCGGATGAGTTAGAGGGGAGCCATAGTATTACCCATCCAGGGGAACTCGAATATCGTAGTACAATCGACCATTTCTAAGCAACTTGTATTTGTCTTTTGTCCTCAGCTAATCAACTTCTATGTCTAGGGGAAAATTGAAGCCGTGATGGTTAAATTTGGTTCCGATGTCATGCTTACTAGTATGATAGATCTTATGGGACAATATGGAATTTCCAAACAATTTCATTGTTGAACTAGATTTGTGGCTTAGGAGACCATGATAATGTGAATTTACAGTTAGGTTGCAGTAGGAGGATGCGTTTATAATAACTAGATTAGAGACATATACACTAAAACAAGACTAGACTCCTGATGCAATTTGCACATTCCTGGTCATCCACCGACTCTCACAACAAACAAATTGGGACTAGTTAAAGATGGATTAGGTAATCTCAAGAAATTCAACCAAAGAGAATATATCTGATTAGATCAAAAATGAAAGGAAAACAAACAAAAAACTGGAATCAGACAGAACTTTTCATAATTTTATTTATTTACTGGGAAATTGGTCATACATAATAAACTAAACTTATGGAGATAAAGAAACCGTGGGAGTAAAAATGAAGAAACCAGCATATCAATTCTTGTGCTTTCCGGAACTGTTATTGATCCTAAAACTCCTAAGCTCAAATATGTCTAGCGCACGGAAACAACGGAAACAACAATAGTGTTGATTCTGGAAGAGTAGTTGGGTTACTACGACATATTTGGTTTCCCGAACTATTATCTAAATTATAATTTTGAGAGGAGATATCATAATGCTTGCCAGCTGTTGTTCGTGATGTTGCCGCCACCACCGATTGTTTCTCTGTTGCCGCCACCACCGATTGTTTCTCCCATGGTTTTGTTGCAGCTGACAGATCTATAATTTAGGGTTGGAATTTTGGCTATTAGCAAGAGGGAGGCACAGTTGAGATCCATTAGGTAAAAATCTTATGCTACTTATAAGGGATAAGAGATGGAGATCCGATCCTTTGTTTTAGGGTTCACTTGTATTATGTGATCTAACGGTTCTAACGTATTTTTTGGCTGATCCTATTTGGTGACCTACATTTCTATTGATAAGCGGCTATGATCTGCGTGATTGATACATGTCCAGAACCTCCTAGGGCTGGATGTTTTTAAGGTGTCAAGATGTTCACTCGGTTAAGTGCCTCCTAGGTACACCCATCTTGCTGAAGTTTTATGATTGACTTGTAAATTTGAAGGGCACCTCTTGTGGTTACTTGTTGTGCATTTATCTAGTAAATGTTGTGTGTACAGGCAATTTGGTTGATTTTATTTTGTTTTTTAGGTGGAATATGTAGAGGGATCTCATAATGACATGAACATGTTAAATTGATGTAGATTTCACAAGGAGGTTTTCTCTTGACACTAGGCAAGAGTGTACATGTTTAAGGTTTTATAGGGAAATAATTGCATACATACCAGACTGCAAAACAAGAAATGTTTGGAAGTTCCTTTTTTTTTCCCTTAAGCACTCAGCTTTACATGGAGGTACACTACACCATTTTAAGGGATTCGCAACCCAGGTTTGCAACGTCACTAGCGCGGTTGCGAATTTTTAGGTTGCTAATTGCAACTGATTTTTTTTCGCAACGGAGGACTGCCGTTGCGAATTTTGCAACCTCACAAGCAAGGTTGCGAATCGCAACTGAGCTGGGTTCAAGCGTGTGAACCACGTGCGTGGTCGGGAACACTAGGACTTATAAACACGCCTTGGTCAAAGTTCGTTCAAGATTTGTTTTTTCACCCTTAATCCCAATCTAGGGTATATCATGCCTTAATCGAATTCCATGTTCATTTTCTCTCCGCCAAACCAGAGACTCAGTCTCTCCTCCCTATTCTCTCCTCTCCTCTCCTCTCCTCTCCTCTCCTCTCCATCTTCATCTCCATCTCTATCTCGATCTGCTCACCTAAACTCTTTAGAATACGAGATCCCACCACCTTGGTCCATCGATCACTGTGTCAAACAAACTCAACCAAAGATAAAATCAACAGCGTTCTTGAATCGCTGCTCTGGTCGAAGAAGAAAACTTGCTGAAAATCATTGTCAACAACTGAATCTGAAGAGGAAAGAATCATCACAAATAATGAAAAAGATAAGTTTACTATATCTCGGTCTTTTTATCTCAATAATAATCGTTAAATCTTCAAAATTGATACCGATTTGGGTTTTGAAAACCCAAATCGACGATCTCATCTAAAAATATTTCTTCGATTTATGATCGAGTTTATATCTGTAATCTCTCATCTCGATCTACCTTTTGAGGCCAAAATCTCGGAAAAATCCACCTAATTCTTTTTAAGGGTTCTTCGAAGTCGGGAAAGATGTTTAAAGAAAATCTCAAATAGAAAATCGGTTTTCGATCCGTAATATGCATATTTGGATCTCTGTTACCCATTAAATTGATTTGGTAATTTCAATCTCTCAACCTTATATTGAATTAGTATATGTTCTTGGATGGTATGACTTTCGGTCTCAATTCTTTTAGGCGATTGAATAAGCATCATGAGATACAAAATGATGATGAAATATAATCTAATAATTTTAATCTAGTCAATGATGTAGCATCCTAATTCACTTCTCAAAAACTTGCAATTTGAAGGTAAAGATTGATAAGGTAATGGGATAACAAAGTCAAATGATGAACATCCAGCTGCTAAGGTAAAGATTGATACATACATACATTTGGCATCCCTGCATTCTTTATTTTTTGGGTTTGTTTCTGTTTCTGGATTTTATACTGTCTACTCTGTGGGCTATAGGTACTTGTAGAGTTCGCAGAGCTTCAAGATTGAGAAGTTGGAGATGGGACTACTTATGTTGTTATTGTTGCTGCAGAACTTCTCAAGGTAACACTTACATAACTGGTATGCTGGCTTGGCTCTATATGTTGTTGCAATACGTAGCTCCTTGGTTTTTTTGCAGAGAGCAAATGAGCTGGTCAAGAATAAGATACACCCAACATCTATAATCGAGTGGATACAGAGTAAGCTACATTCTCTGGAAAATTGATTTAGTTCTTTCTACATAATCATTTATTTTTTATGTTCATTGGTGTGGATTTTATCTGGCAGTCAGTTTGATACTTTGATCTTTGCCACTGAGTTCTTACCATACTGTTTCTAAATTCTGTCATTTGTTTTATCATTCACCTCGCGATGAGAGAAGAGTGCAAGTTTGTCGAAGAAAAACCGCGGTGAAGGTATGTCCGCATTATCGTTAGAAATTTTGAGAAATGAATTAGGATGTTAGACACTAAGCAAGTTTTTGAGAAGTGAATTTCCGATTGATCTGCATTTCGAGATCAATTGCTTTTAGCTATGAATTGTTAAATATAATCTATAATCTAAATCTAGTCAACATGATGTATTATGATCGTAGCTTGGCTGCCTTATATATCTACTAATTATTTTGATGGTTAATTTCAAAGTTGACCCCTAAAAGAGAGCCATAGAAAACTACATATTGAACCGAACATTACGATTGAACATTCCTTCAAGTTAACAACAAAGAACTCAATGTTGCGAAGCGCTAATCCTATCTTCAAATAAAGCTAAGTATCTACTCGCATCTATAATTTTAAAAGATGGTACCTAGCGGTGATGTGTCTTTGGGTATTCTTAGTATATTCTGATTGTGAATGAATGTTAGTATTCCTACATGTTGTCATCCTTGAATGTAAGCCTCAACTCTTGATACATGGCTAATTCTCGGCACTTCATAATTTAGTTTCTTTTCAAGTACGGACTTTGAATGCCCGCTCTAGAGCCATTCTCATGTCGAAGTTAGATCGAAGTGGCACCACATCAAGGTTAGTTGCTTCTTATCTATCTCTGTTTCTCCTTATCCTTTTACATCTTTTTATATCTTTTATAAGTGACTTTATCATCTCGTATCCTTGTTCTGTTGTAAATGGAGCTTCCCTTGCTCTACTAGCAACATCGGTTCTTGGTGTTGCGCCCGCCATCAACCCACTAGATGATGCACTTGGACAAGCTTCTATACCTATCAGAACATCTCAAGTCATTTCTCATGTGGATCATGGTATGCAACCGTACGTAGCTATGTTACAATTTAGTTGTAAAGAGATTTACGCATACGGTTGAGTACTTTAGCCGATATTGGTATGTTTATTTTGCGGGAAAATCTACGTGTCTAAGATGATTCCCGCCTCAGACAAGGGTAGATTCTTTTCCTTTGGTCGTGTCTTTCGTTTACCGGGTTCCCTTAGGTTACTACGATATCGTGCCTCCTATTGATTTCGTGGGTGTCCCAAGTGAATGCCTAATACCGAAGAATATGTTCGATCCAACATCTAAGGTTTGCGAAATTGCTCTTCTCCATCGATTTGTTTGCATTCGGTTATGATGCATTTGTGTTTCATCTAGTATCTTGAACGTTTATGTTGTATTTGCAGATTGAACCCGATTTTGATTTGGATATTAAAGATGATGTTTAAGATGAAGTTTCAAAGTTTGGGACGGTAAAACATATTTTTGTGGACAAGTATGTAACTATTTTCTCTATACATGTTATTCTTTAGACTATTTTTTGTTGTCTTATGTTTGTCACCCACTTACGGGAATAATGCTCGGCATGTGTACTTGCGGTTTGATACTACAACATCAGCCATGAGTGCGCATCGTGCTCTTCATGGGAGATGGTTTCTTCAGGGAAGATTACAACTGCAAAGCATACATGGTAAGTCTCACAACTCGGATCTATCGGTTTAGGTTGGTGAACACCGGGATGCATACAAGGTTAAGACTTTTTAGATAAATGAAAAAGCATTCTTGGTGCCTTTAGAGAAAGCGCCAAGACTTCATATCGTTTTCATTCAAGATATTCTTGATTTTGTTAACAAACCCATAGATTGATTTGGTTCTACTCTACTCTCATGTTATATTTATGTTTGTATATGTTTGGAGGGAAAATAGTTATTAGGGACACAAAATCTACAACATTAATGTGACACCATTAGGATGCGAAGTGCGGAGAAACAAGCGAAGTAGTAAGGCACTCGGTATGCAGACAAGGTATGAGAAATGGAGAGTAAGCATTATAAGTTATACTTAACTCCCTTATTTAGTAGGGACACCGATCTGAATAGAGTTAGTGTTGTGGTTTTAAAACTGCTTTATCAACTTATTCGTGTACTTGGGTACATATTTGACAGTGTTTGGAGTACTGGCGGTGGTGGCTCCAAGTGCGATAAACTTGGTCTAAGAGTTCTAGCAAGACCATTTAAGTAAGTTTCATTTGTAATATTACATATGGTGCGTGTTGTTATGTGGCCCTTACTACCTCTAGTATCTAGCTTGTGCATATTCATCTGTCAACTGCCAATTGCTTGAGTAAAGCTTACACATTACATTATTTTTCTTCTTTATTTTTTGACTGAAGGAAAATTTTACTAGACTGATTGCCATCAACCTGATTGGTGCTCTTGCTGGCATTGCTACAAATCTCTCATTGTGCCAAGTATATGTATGCTAATGATGGATTTGGATTTAGCCTTCATTATATTTTTACTTCTTATTTTAGTGCAATATCCATCACATGTGATTACAAGATGGTTGTTTGAACCTTCGTCCGATCGACCTCGAAGCGTGTTGAGCGGTAGGTATTTGTTGAACTTGGTAGTATAGACTTTATGGCATAATAATGTACTATAGGATAATCTCGATCCCCGTAGGTTGAAACAATGGGGATGTAAAAATATAAATTAATGCTGAAATATGAAAGCACATAATAAAATAGAAATAAGAGTGCACACAAGTATAAATATGATGTCTTTCAAAATTTCATTCTGAGACCTTTTTCCTGTTCTAACACGAACACATACACGCAATATTATAGGCGATACTATTCCACAGTACTCTCTTCTGGTCATGCTTTGTAGAGTATGTTCCCTTGGTCATGCTAAATTTGTAAATGATTTCTCAGTGTGACTAGCTGATTGGGGTGATGAGTAATATTCATCAATTGCCTTTTAGGACATTTGCGAGATCTTTTTCTCTTCTTTCTTTGTTTTCCCGAGTTTGAAGATTCGTATTCTGTGGTGATAGGGTTAGGTTCAAACAACAACAGCTTGTTCACAACGCCACTGAGCTTCTCCTATTCGAATGATTCACGTGCTCAAACACCTACACCCGCTCAAACACCTTCACTAGCTCGATCATCGTTGAGAGTACCGAAATGCCTCCATGTTTTTCTGAACACCAATTATATGCGCAAGCTTTTTATCTACCAGTTTTAACTTAGGTCATTGGAAGGAGGATTAGAGACAATGGAAATTTATCCAGTTCCCCATATTCATTATTTCCTGATTTTGCCCTTATACTTGCACATCCATATTATTTCTTTATTAGTTTTTGACTTCAATTGATTTATAAGCATACTGGTTATCTGATTAGAAGAATTTGTGATGCTTTGTTCGCAGGTTAATTGAATGATGCTCTGTTGTGAGATCGAAAAGGTTGGAGAACAAAGCGTGGCCATTTATTAGGTCCCTTAGTACCGCAAGATTTGTAAGTTATAATGTAGTATCTCCTTATAGAGATTTAAGTTAGAAGAACTTAGGATTTTCGAACTTGAATTTGTAACTTTCTACAAATTGAACTTAGGAATTAATTATGTTTTGTGTATTATGTCCATTAAATGAATGACATATTTGTATCAAAACTCATACTTGTTGTTAACTTCAATTGAAGAATTCTTTTTCATAATGGTGAATGTGGAAATGAAAGTGAATGAATGTGTCATGGTTTGTATATCTCAGAAATTCTGAATATGGGGAATCGGGTAAGCTGCGGGGGGTAAATGTGGGGAAATAGATTTTGACCAAGTCAATGAAGACTTGACCTTTTTTTTTGTTGCAAAAAATTAGCAACGTCGTATTTTGTTGCTAAGTTAGAACCAGAACCAGAACCAATAATAATTTAGTTCCGGGTAGGGGTATTCCTGTAATTAGAAACAGGTTAGCAACGGCATACCTTGGTTGCGAATAAACAGAGTCGCAACGGCACAGTACGTTGCGAATCTCCGTTGCTGACCAAGAGTCGCAACGGATCTTATGCCGTTGCGAAAAAATGCAACACCGTGTGCAAGTCAAAAACTGTGTGGAAGAAATTAGCTTATAAATCAATTGAAGTCAAAAACTAATAAAGAAATAATTTAAAGGGATTTTGCCTGCTTATACTTGCACACAGATTTTGTGTGCTTTGTTGAAATACTTTCTTTTCCATAATGCTAATTTCTTCTGAAATTTCTCACAACATCCCCGTAGTCCTTCTACTTGAATCCCATACTAGCAATCCCAAATATTTTAAAAGTACTAATTCAGTATAAGCTTCAAAGATACTAAGAATTAAAAAAAAAATACTGCTCTTGGACTCAATTATACTTGGTCTCTTCTACCAATATCTACAACACGACAGCAAAAATTTGGCAAAACATAACAAATGATTCAACTGATTTTGTCGCGAGAAATATATTTGTGTTTATATATCATTTATCATATCAGAAACAACACTGACATGTTTTTTTCAACATTATCATGCAATATTATCCGCATTTTACATTTGCATATCACCAGTATTTTTTATTTTAATATTTTAAATTATGTTAATGTTCTAGATCTATTAGAAAATAGATATGCATATGATTCAATAAAGCACCATACATGTAAAAGGAACTAGGATTGCGTGATCAATGACCTGCCTCAAACATCTTCGGAAGTAGGCGACACAAAATATAGAGGTGGACAAAATCCTAAATTCTCAATCAAACTAGAGGTGGACTATAAAATTCAGTCCAAAATATAAGTCGCGTTGTGATATTCATCTAAACCTAAGATTTAGAAATTGTGAACCTTTTGGAAAGTCGAGGTTCCTAGCTGAACAACCATGTACCATAGATATAGCCTTGGACTCTTTTATCCGCAGTCGGTGTTTTTTTTAATTCTCCAAAAATAAACAAAAAACAATGGATCTTCTATACTCGGCCTGGGAAGGTGCTAGTGAGATGGAAACATAGCCCCAAGCTAGCAGCTAATGTTGGGCCGAATGTGTACCGTTTAGATATTGGCCCAGTTTTAAAGTCCTAGGGTTAGTATCGATTCATATATAAACCTCCTTAACTGATGGTCTCTACGTATTTCACTTCTAAGTTCTACCTTCAAGCTTGCAGTCACTTAGATCTATCTACTCTAGTCATCTTCAATCCAAAATTCATCTTGTGTTGAAATTCTCTTCCTCTTGTCTTCAAGATTTTATCATGGAAATTAGGGTTATGATTGGGAATCCTCACATCAACAAGCAATTATCTTTGTTGTCATAATGACTTATCCTCTCATAGATACAAGCATTTCTTTCAATATGTCTTTATTTCCAGACAGATTTTTGTTTCCTTCTCTTAAAGAAGATAGAGAAATCTATCAACACGGTGAACAAGAAAAGGCAGGTCTATGAACTTGATAAACCAAGTGAGATATGGAAGAAGGAACGATTCCTTAATCTGTTATTATTTTGACTTTTTATGATGAAATTCAGATTTTATTTTAATTTTCGTTTCTTGTTGCATTTGATTGCTTTAAGATTTACTAATTGAGGGAAAAACAGTTTATATTCCACTCCAAAGTTTGGATTTTTTTTCTATAAATTGTTCATTTGTATGATGAATTTAACCTCATGAAATTAATTATTGAATTTGGTGGGTGTGTTGGAACGTATGTACAGCCTTTTGGTGTTGGTGCAAGATCATCAAGACTAGCCTAGATGCTTGCTCAAATGTTTTTGGTAATGGTATTGCATCTTTCTATGCATGCCTTCAAGGTTTCAGCCCTTTTCTGTATCTTCCAACTTTTTTACACACAAATTTCTATAGCTAATGGAAGAAGAAATGATTATGTATTTGTCATTATTTTTAACTTCTATGATAAATTAATAATGAAATCCAGATTTTATTTGAATTTCCGTTTCTTGTTGCATTTGATTGCCTTAAGATTTACTAATTGAAGGAAAAATAGTTCATATTTCACTCCGAATTTTTTTTTTCTATAAATTGTTCATTTGTATGATGAAATTAACTCCATGAAATTGATTATTGAACATGGTGGGTATGTTTCCTCTTTTATCAGCCTTTTGGTGTTGGTGCAAGGTCATCAAGACAAGCCTAGATGCCTGCTCAGATGTTTTTGGCCATTCAGGTTTCAACACTTTTCTGTATCTTCCAACTTTTTTACACACAAATTTCAACTACATTAAACAAAGTATTGCTGGGAATTTTTTAAATTGGACAAGTAGGATCAAAGTACTAGTACCTACCGTTTAGCTTGAGTTTTCTTTACTGATATAACAGAAGAACTAAGTCGTTCAGGAACCTTCAAAACCATGAAATCTCCATGTTGATTGAACATAGAAATACTAGAGCAGTATACAATGTAAGACTAGGCTAAAATTAAGGTATTGATTGGAGATTTTTGTACCTCAGAAGTGTTGTCAAAGCGAAAAATTAAGATCAAGACCCAGAGCTGAAACACTATTATTAGTAGGTTGAGAGACAACATGACCATGGTGCGTGATTAAACAAGAGAAATTTATTCTTTAATTTAGCTATTTCCCAAGAATTAATGTAGTTGTTGTCCACAAATGAATGCAAAATTTGACAAGGCTACCGTAGGGGTTATCAAATAGTAGCGAAGTTATTGATCCACATTTATTTAACCAATCTGGAGTTCCTGGGTTCTGAAGAGGTTCACTCACTCTTGAATCCAAAGAAGGCAGTAGATGGATTTTTCAACCAACCAACCATGTTAATCAAAGGTTAGATCATAAATTAAAAGAAAACAAACAAAAAACCTGGAATTGACAAAACTTCTCGTAATTTTTACTTATTTATTGGGGAAATCGGTACACATACATAATAGACTTATGGAGATGAAGGAACTGTGGGAGTGGAAATGATTAAACTAGCAGATCAATTTTGGTGCATATGAGACCTGGTAAAGACTGTGATGATGGTGATGTCTGAAACGGCCACTAGCTGCTCCTGAGAAGAAAACTGAAAAGAGAAATCCAAGATTTTACAACTTAAATTATCATTTTGAGAGGAGAAATCATAGTGCTGCTTGTTGTTGGTGATGATTCTCCCATGACTTTGTTGCTGCTGATAGATCTATTCTGAGAGGAGATATCATTATGCTAGTAGCGGTTAATTTGGTTTATCTATTCTGAGAGGCATAATTTGGTAATTGCAGATCAGTTTTTGTTTTTTTTTCGTTTTAGGGTTCCTCTCCTTCTCCACAGAGAAGATGGAGGCGATGTTTCGGCGGGTTCATCTATAGAAAACTATACTATACGACTACTTACAGGGTTAGAGGATCTGCCCTCAAATTTAGGGTTGCATATACGGTAACTTATAACCATGTGATTAAACTTTGTCACTTGATCGAACGGAGGTAACGTTAAATATGACAGAACGAAGTTTTTGACAGTTAGACTGAAGTAGTCAAACCATCTAAATAGTAAAAAATAATTATAACGTGATATGTCCAAATATTTCTGGGCATAAAAACTCCACAACAAAACTGGTTGTGCTCCTAGTTAGTAAGTTCACCAATGATTCACGAATTTTACCGTATCACGAATTTTACCATCTTATTCGCGTACGTTTGCAACTCCGAACCCAAGACGCGTATTATATGGCATTCCCGGATTATTCGCGAATCGTTCACGAACTTTACGTATCCCGAATAGTACGCCCGCTTAATTCGCCAGAAATTCTTTAGCTTTTACGCTTTTAAAGGCCCCACTTTTGGGGCTTTACTGCCTCCCGAGCATACACAACCCAATATTAGACATTTTTGTAACTTTTATGAAACAAAGATGATTGAAGAGATTTGAAGGTGCATCTAAACCATTATACCACGTCCTCTTGGATGACTCATAGAGTCGTCTTTGTCACGCGGCTGTGCGCGTGACAGTAATTGTGAACTCGCGGGTCCTCACCGTTGGATTGTATATATCATCTTCAGATCCGATTACTAAAGATACTATCATCATCCTCTAAAACATAATTAGTTAAGCATCCCTAAACTTTATAATATTTTTAATGGTACCCTCTCTTTTAACGATTGTTAAACTAAGAGATATCACATCATCGTTTTCTTCTTACCCTTTTCAGTATGATGTATTTTTATTTTATTTTAATTTTTAGGCATCCCCTTTTATGTATTGATGCATTTTTCATACTCATTTTCAGCAGATCACTTACTTTATTTCAATCGATATGAAGTTTATTCATAAAATCATTTGAATTTAGTACTATATATCCTGTTTCATCGTCTGGGTAGGTAGCCGAGTCGGTGGTCATATGGAGCTGTAAATTTGAGAAAATGGCAAAAATGGTTAATCCTCGTAGAATTAAATCGTTTAGAGTTAACCATGCTCATAAACAACCATTTATGATTCTTCCACTGACTGGTACAACAAGTGAGATTATCAAAATTCTTTATCCAAAATTCTATTTGAATGCAGTAGACAATGTATTTGATCATAATCATGGGATCAACGACGGAACCAGGAATTTATGTTTGGGTGGGCTAAATTTTTTTTTTTTTCTCGAACTCTCAACTTAATCTATCTCAACTGCAAGAATGACAACTGCGGTAATATACTTAAAACTGAGTATGAGTATGCCACCCGATCTCTTTTCCTTGGAGCATAAAGCTTTGAATAAAATTTGTTCACCTTGTACTAATATTAGGGAGGAATAATTTGCGTACCGAAAATAATAATCTTGATTTATTTAGCGGCCGACAATGCCAAACCAAGCCACACACTGCGCACCATGGCAACAATGCCAAACCAAGCCGCACACTGCGCACCATGGCAGCGACGCCAAAACCAAACTACATATCGCACTCATTGGCAAACCATGCCTAACTAAGCCGCTATGCCATTGTCACATACCAAATATAGCGCCCTAGGCTTGCAAAACGTGCAACTAGGTCAACATGGCCGTGCGTGCCATTGGCACATGCCAACACGTACCATAAGACATATTTCCAAGCCGCTATGCCATTGGCGCATGCCAAATATAGCGCCCTAGGCTTACAAACCATGCAACCTAGGCCAAGTCGGCCACGCATGCCATTGGCACATGCCAACATGCTCGCTGGTAGCTTTTCCTACCAAGGCAACGGCCCTAACGGCCACGCATGCCATTGGCACATGCCAACATGCTCGCTGGTAGCTTTTCCTACCAAGGCCAGGGCCCTAACGGCCATGCATGCCATTGGCACATGCCAACATGCTCGCTGGTAGCTTTTCTTACCAAGGCCACGGCCCTAACGGCCACGCATGCCATTGGAACATGCCAACATGCTCGCTGCTAGCTTTTCTTACCAAGGCCACCGCCCTAACGGCCACGCATGCCATTGGCACATGCCAACATGCACAATCGGTAGCCTAACTTGCAAACCGTGCAACCTACCACCAAGGCATTCCGCACATTCCATTGGCACATGCCAAACACACACGCTGGTAGCCTAACTTGCAAACCGTGCAATCTACCACCGAGGCATTCCGCACATGCCATTGGCACATGCCAAACACACACGCTGGTAGCCTAACTTGCAAACCATGCAACCTACCACCGAGGCGTTCTGCACATGCCATTGGCACATGCCAAACACACACGCTGGTAGCCTAGCTAACTTGCAAACCGTGCAACCTACCACCGAGGCATTCCACACATGCCATTGGCACATGCCAAACACACACGCTGGTAGCCTAACTTGCAAACCATGCAACCTACCACCAAGGCATTCCACACACGTCATTGGCACATGCCACATGCGCCCCTAGCAGCACCACTTGCACTCAAGATGCAACCAACACTCGAGACATCAACACAACCGGGGATGCTTTTTCGGGGTTTTGGTTTGGCGGTCAGACTTACGCGTACACTACGCTCACATTAAGAAAGCGTGAAAAGGAATAAAGCGGTCAAATAAATGAGGAAATAATGGTGAAAACGTTTTCAGCCATTAACACCATGCGGTTACCACCTCCTCCCATTATTTCACCCTTTACTCTCTTCCTTCATGAGACCAGGGTACGTTTCAATCTCGACTTGTATAAATAGGTCTTACCTATTTCCACCAGACAACAAGTCTCGGTCAGGAGAAAAATATTACACTCTCAGAAAGGCAACTTTGCAAGCTCTCCCAAAAGCTTTCATCTCTTGCAAGCTTCCCAAGATGTTACTACGATACAAGTTGAGATACTACTCTCCCGGCACTATTCGGGTCTCAACACCTTTCTTGGCTTCCTCCCCAAATCAACCCTTCTCTTCCACTTTGTGACCGAAGCAAGTCTGGAACGGCCATTTCTTGGTTTAAGCCGGACTTGTACAGATTGATCTCTCGAATCTATAAAGTGCTCACGTGCAGCACATTTGTTTAGGGTTTGAACCAGTTTCTCACTCACCTACCGAATTTACCGAAATCGGCAGAAACGATTTTTGCCCATAAACATTAGGATTTTATGCTTAAAGGATATATAAGAAGTGATGCCACATATGAAATATTCACATTGACCATCGAAGAAGCTCTTAAGGTTCTCCAATCCATTATTAACTGCATATCACAACCGTCCATAAGTAGGCCAGGAATTTCGGTTAGCCGTAGATATGTAACAACTGTTAGGTCGAAGGAACTTATCTAGAGAAGTGCATAACATCAGTTTACATATACAAAGAATCCCCCAGCAAGACATTTGGCTTATCCACGTTTCACAAATATGGTTCTTGGAGATAAAACCTCAATCCAGCAGAAGGTGTATCAGTCATTTTATTGGCTTGCTTTATTTTTGTGCAACCGCTCAATATTGAAAAACTTTGAAATCAAATTTGTGGTGTTAATTTTTTTTTTATTGTATGCCATTTTTCTTCTTGTTTTAAATGGGGTTTGCTTTCAAATTAATCGACATTGTGGTGGCTGTCCGCTGGCCGGTGCAGGGTGGAATCAACTTATCCAGAAGCGTGGACGGAACACACTGTTGCGAGTCAACACTAAGGATAAAAAACAACGACGGCAAGCTTGCTCAAGGATGTCAACTGTTCTCCTATTATTTAGGAAAGTGCTGATTTGTACTAACATTTTTAAGACATTAAGATCCATATGTAACTATAATTTCTAAATATTCCCCTGTTTTAAAAATGAAATATTTTTGATTTTTATATTTAGGCTAAAAAGTGAACATATTTTTTTAATTTTAGTATTTTTACTGAGATAGAGGCAATATTATTTTCTTAATTTGATGTAATCAATCGATTTGCCGATATTTTCATTTTACTTTCACAAATAAGATTTCAGTTTCCTTACAAATGCTAATGTATGATGTCACCCAATAAAGAAATTAATTTATTTTCCATTTTTAAAACTTGAAAAAATATTTTTAATTTATTACAAGGATAAATTTATAAAACTATAAATTAGCCACTGGAATAGCAGTCATCCCATCAAAGTTTCAAGAGAAACAAAACGTGCAGAGAGACATATTAGAAAATGGAAGCGAAGAATATGAAGATGATTTTCATGATGACAATGCTAATATTGGGAATGTTCGTAGGGAAGGGTGTTGCGGATAATTACAAAGAGTGTTATATAGAGTGCATGGCAAATTGTGTCGATGGGCCATTACCAGTCTATTTTTGTCCTGATGATTGTAAGGGAGAATGTACTCATCAGTGGGGTCATGATTTGGATCAACAAAAACACTCCCCAAGATCTTAGTATACAAGAACTAATTTTCAACATGGTAAAGAATGCACCAAGTAAGAATATCAAATTATATGAGGCTTTCTTATTTCATTAATGAATTGAATAAATTGCTTAATTATTAATGATTTTTCCAATATAATGGTTATTTTAATTATTTTTTTTTATTTTTTTTTTATTTTTTTTTTTGTGAGATGAGTTTTAAATTAAGTGTTGAAATATAATGTTCAAAGCAAACTGTTCAATATTCTCGGCAAAAATTTAAATTTTAAGCCTTTCAGAAACAATTTCACTCATCTCATGGATCGTCGTAACATTATAGAACATAACTATCATGAAAGACGTAACATATTACATAACTATCACAAAGGAAACTAATCAGTTGTAGGCCACGCAAATCAAGCAAATGAAAGTCAATTAGGGACACTAGTCACCTACAATACAGGCTCGATTGGTGAGGTTCACGGAACCCACAATGGTTGCATCCAAATTGTAATGGCCTTCATTATGTGTATCGGTCGTGTAATTCCTATCTAATCAACAAGCACATGGACCCATTACAACCGCCCAAACCCATCAACCCGACCAAATATCCACCGACCCAAACCGAGCCCGAAATAAAATATCCAAAATGGCAGTAAAGTATGGAAAGAGTATTTTGTACATAAGAGAGGCAGAGGCTCATTTTACTTGAAAACAAATATAATCAAACCTAACACATAATCAATGTTCAAGGCGAAGACACTGCTTCACTTTACTAAACCTATTCTTACTACAATTCAAATTTAAAGCTAAAGCCAATATAAAGCTTTCAACACACTTTGAGCTCATTGATCATCCAAAGTATTACTTATAACCTGAGCACCCTTCAACCACAATACCAGGTTCAGTTGGGCAAGTAGCTAAGGGACAGTGATCAACTTGGGTTCCCCACCACAATACCCTTCACTTTCTGATTTTGTAGTGCGACGAACAAGAAGACGCCCATGAAGGCTGTCCCAGTATCCAATGCTGCCGACAAAACGTAGTTGTATTTCTGCCACCATTCTTTTTTGTACTTGAACACAAAGTAGTTGAATACCATCCCTGTGATGAGCCAACAAGCAATGTTTGTAGGGCTTGCTGGAGGCATGCCGGCGAACCCATACAATACAAGTGGAATATTAATCAGTGGAATCCATTTCTTCTCGGGGAAGATTTTGCTCATCACCCAAATCGGTACTGGCAAAACAGCTCCTACGAGGTATAACCACACCAAGTTTCGATACATTCCATCTGGTCCGAATAATCTCTTTGGTCCAATCAGACCCCATATAACAGAAGCATTGAAGGTGACTTTGTATTTTGGACAATTCCATGGGCTACCTGAAGGCAGAGCAGCTTCGTCACATATGTTTTCGATATTCTCAAGCATCCACCATGCAACTCCCAGGTTGACAACACCAGCTATAATTGTTCCAGCAAGCTTCATCATATAAAGACATCTTTAGTTAGTACAGCTGTTATATTATGGACACAATAATATAACATTGCCTTATTTCTGAAATGTTTTAAGTTTCATACCTGCGCGGTGTACATACACTTGGGTGGAATTTTCATGTAGTGACCAAGTTTTAGATCAGATAAAAACGAGAGTGCATGAACAGTACTGATGCGGCCATATATTTTGAAAAGAAGGCTAGCAATGGGTTGCCCTTTTATGATATATCCAAACATAAATTGTGCTATTATGTCGTATCCGGGTTGCTGCAACATAACCACAAAAACATCCAATAGTTAGTGCAAGATTTGATTTTACTGATGTCTTATTTTTGTACTGGAAATCAATGGAACAAATCTTAAAGAGAAGGGAAGTGAATACTTGGTTGGTAGTTGCTTGAATGACTCCAACGGGTAAGGTAACGACAAATGCCAATACGAATGCCAAAATCATCCCCCACCAAGAAAGCTGAATATCTATTGGCCAAATGAAAGACATTAAGAGAGACAAACCAATGCTTCCTCCCAAGAGAATGAGATACCACCACTGAGGGACTTCTTCGTAAGCCTTCATTAGTTTTGCATGTATGTCCAGTCTCACATTCACATTTTCCATGCTGATGTAGTCTGTTTCCAAATGGTACTGCAAGATTGGAAATCAGTCAAGATTAAATACCAACAATATATTAGAACCAGTCAAGACCAACAATATATTTGAAAACATAGGAAATTACTAAACAGTGGATTAGTTTCTTTGCGCAAAGAACCCATGAACTACGTAAAATGTATATATACCTGCCATGAAAGAGCACAACATGAACAATAGTAGCTGAAAATCTTGCAAAGCCGGACCCAATTGAAAGAGCGAATAATGGGCCGAGATATAACTTGCCATACTTTTCATAAGCCGAAGCATTAAGACGATAGTCTGGTGTTAGGATCTTGTGGGTATCGTATATTTGACCAGTAGAAGTGAAAAGTTTATTTGAAAACATAGGGAACTTTCTGTAATCAAAAGTATTATATTTCCAATAACAGATAGGAATGATTATGTAAACGAACATAATGAATCCAACTGCAATATTGAGAATTGAAACCCATGGTGTAATAAGTGGACTTCCATGGTAAGATGAAATTCCTGCCCAATCAAAAGTGAAAGCCCCTATACCAAGTCCATTTTGAGCAGATCCAATCTGTTGAGCAGTAATGCTATGGGGCCATACCCAACACACCCAGGAAAAAAAAGTCAACATTGGGAAAAGATAACCAGGTAATGCGTAGTACGCGAAACTTGCCGCCATGAAAATGAGGAAAAATTTCATTCTTGTTAGGCCCCTGGAATTTGGATCCTTCTCATGAAGTGCTCTGTGAATTAGTAATAATTATAGTTAGTTACTTTTAACTGTGATCAAATTTTTAGAATTATATGAGCAAAAAAGAACAGATCTGCAAATCAAAAATGAATTCTTTATAAAGCGTCTCATATTTGAAGCGAGAACACTACCTGAACAAAGAAACCTGAGCAAGGTTTGATGGCCACCACATTTCAGCTGGATCTACCAAATACCTCTTCAACAAACCTGCCCATCCATACCCCAATATCTGCAGCAAAGTACAATTAGTGCAATTAAGCTAGTTAAATACGCAAAACCAAAGCAAGACTAAGACAATATGCACCAAATTAAAGCGGAAAGCAAAGAAAAAGAAGAATAAGAAAAGAAATGAAGATACCTGTGTAGTCAAGACAATAAGAAGAGCACAAAGGAAGCTCATGCTTTGTTTATAATAAGCTTTCATGACAGTAATAGCACCGATAGAATAAGCATCACCACCTCCACTTGAAACACCACAATTTGCAAAGATTGTGATAATAACATGTTCTTTCATGTTAAAAGGTCCTGGATTTAAACTAATCGTTTTTCCTAGAATTCTTATATTCCTTTTTGGAAGTACTGATGCCATAAATCTACCAATTGGTAAGACTATGATTTGCATCAAATTTGCTGATATTATTAACGGTTGCCTGCGAAAAGTGAAGAAGGTATTCAGAAATATTAGAATGGTACAGGAAACTGTACCAAGAACCCATACCCTAAATGTCATTACTGGTAAAGAAGGGTCATCGGTTTCTGGTACTAGTAATCTAACTTCTTCCACCGGTGAATAATCATCTATTATTTCTTCTGTTTCTTCTGCTTCTACTATTGGTGAGTGATTAACTGATGTTTCTTGAGTTATCTCATGTGATGACTCCATATGTATAACAATAGTAGATTTTCCTTCTGAGATCTAGTAGTAGCGAAAGAAAATGAGGAGGAGATCTAGATCTGTTGAAGAATTAGGAGGAGATATAAATCTGTTGAAGAATTAGGAGACGATATAGATGTGGAGGAGATATAGATCTTTGGTAACTTCTGTATCTCTAAGAACAGGAATTGTAAGATGATGAAGATGAGATGTGGAAGCGGCGGCTGGAGTTTAGATGTAGATGTGGTAGTGTTAGCCCTAAAATGAAAGAAAGAAGGGTCATATTGATATATTTATATAATAAAAACCCTAGGCCTACCCTTACAGCAATAGACCTTGTCCAACCTTAAGCCCATTTAGTATTTTGTTACCCCTTATAGTCCAGGTAATGTTGGTGATCCAAATACCAAGAAATTTTGGTATGACCATTCCATCATTTGCAATCTAGTATTATCTGAAGCAACTTCATGCTGTACTTGCATCAACTGTGTCTTCTTAATGGCGTTTGGAGTTCTGCAAGCTGCATTTTATAACTTTGGCAATTCCAATAACTAAATCATACATGTCTTGACCAACACAACTCATTGAAATAGAAACTCGTAAGTCAAGACTTTAAACAGCTATTATAATCTGGCCAGTCACAACAAGAATGACATAAAATTGGGGCATTCGCATGATTTTTATTCAAAAGTAAAATCTTTAGTTTTACATTTTTCAATTTTCCCTAACAATCTTCCCATAGGCATACGAGTTGCTTAGAAATGGTTGATCGTCAACCTGACTTCGATGAAAAGCACGACTGGGTACTTCAAAAAATAGCTTATCCACCACATACATGACTACATATTAGCCCATCTACTGTTTCTGGCCGCTGGGCGAAGAATTGAGTGGAAACAACAATGTAAGTAATTTCCAGTCACCTGAGAATAAGTACGCTCAACTCCTGCTTAATGCACTTGTACCTATAGTTTATGAAGTGTCCTCAAGTTTGATGAACGATAGGGAGAGCAGACTTTCTTTATACAGCGTCATTATTGCCTTAGCTTCAAGGATATTTTCTGTACATTTTTCTACTTGCAATCTAGTCCTATGCCTTGGACACAACTGAAGGCGGTTAAGTACAGCCATTTTGAAATGAAATACAACTAGATCGAGGAAGCATTTTAAGTGACTATGAATACAAGAAACTACAGCATTTTGATGCGTATAGTCAGGGACGGAGCTGTTAGTGGGCCAAATTTCCTGTAAAAATCGATTCGGATTATGACCACCAAAGCATAAATAATTTATTACCACCAAATTAAAAGGGAGGACATTTCTTACGAGATCTTGGGTTTTATGAACATTGTCAAAGTCTTTTTCACTACTCGGTTCAATAGGATTAACAATCAATGGTGATCGCTAATTCGCAATGCTCTTACTTTATGCTGACCAAACAAAAACAGAAAATGACGAAAACAACAAGATGCACTAGAGTAATCATCATTTGTTACGATTGTACTACAGTAATGATCGACAGTCTCACAGGACTTGCTTTTAGTTTCCACTAAAAGAAAATTCAAGAGTACGATTGTACTACAGTAATGTTACTCCCCACGGAATACCATTGTCAAACTTCACGAAAAGATTATCTATCATGAATTCGTCATTCATGGTTCGGTCATTGAAATTCCCAAGTTTCATAATCCAAACATAAAGAAGAATACAAAGTCTCTGAATTATCTATCTTAACTCCGCTAAATCTGCTGAATTGCATTATAAAAAGTACCAATTAATATAACAAGTAACAAGTATTGATCTTAATGGTCACTTCAGAAACTACAAAACTACAAATCCAAGATCAAGTGCAGAGATACCCCAAAATAGAGAATTCAGATCAAACAGACATTATTTATTATTATCCAGAAACACTAAGACTTGCGTATTTAAATTATTACTGAAAGATGAATCATTAACCTGCAATTGAATCTTACCAAACATTTCAGATCGAAATTCAATAAGACAACAACTTCTATACATAATTTTTGAAAGTGAGTTACAAATGACGAGTTCTTTCAAATAAGTGAGCTTGAAATTGACTAAGTTGATCTGAAAGTTGCTGCTTCCTGAAACATCTTTTAAGAGATTTCGAAGATTCTCCTTCCTGAAAAAAAGAAATCCAAGATCGTATCCAACTTGTTTCTGAGAGGAAAAATTATAGTGCTGATCGATTCTAGGTAGATATCAGGAGGATGTTCCCAGTAATCCATTTCCCAATCAGAACAGTCTTGAATCTGGATTATTTTTGAGATTCAAAACCAGAGAGAAACGAAAGACGGCGAAGATGTAGAGAGAGAGAGCATAGCTACTAGTTAGTTTATAAACCAACCCTAAAGTATGCCCCTTATCCTTATCAAGGGTAAGAACTTCCATGTAGCATTATAAGAAGCCCACAGAATCAGCCCACTTTGCATCTACAGTGACAATGGTCCAGATAATAATGGTGGTTGCAAACCGTTGCATTTTCTTTGAGCAGAGAGTTATTGTCATACAAGGCATAGCTGGTTGCACGTACTAATGGTGGGGATAAAAATGGAGGCTTTGCTCCAAGAAGAAATTCTTGGAAGAGAGGGCAAGCCGCACTCTTTAGACACATGAAAGGCTTCTACTATGACACATGAAAGCATGCATAAAAACCAAGCGTGATAACGATTGCATGAAAGGGGTGATCGACTCACTATTTGCATGAAGAACTCTTACCCGTTGCTTGACGTTCTGTCTATACAAATTAAGTGAAGAACTCTTACCCGTTGCTTGACGTTCTGTCTATACAAATTAAGTGAAGAACTCTTACCCGTTGCTTGACGTTCTGTCTATACAAATTAAGTGATCACCATCTGTCGTCTAAGAGACTTGGTAACCACAAAGCTTTCTAGTGTGCCAAGAGGCGGTCAGTGTTGTTATGATTCTTTTGACTGTTTGGATGGTTTGACCAATTTAGTCAACTGTAAAAAGTTTGGACTGATCAATACATCTTAAGATTCTCCAATCCATTATCAACTGCATATCACAGGCGTCCGTAAGTAGGTTAGTAATTCCGGTTAGTCATAGATATTGTAACGGCAGTTAATCAAGTGAATAATCTGTTTCCAGCGAAACCCTAAATTTTATTACAGATCCTCTACCCATATTAGTCGTATAGGTGAACCCTAAGTTGTGCCTTCCATTGTCTCTCTTTGGGTAGAGAAGCATAGAAGCTCCCAAGACTTAGTCGTATGGGTTGCACCTAGATAAACAATCCACGTCAGCTAGCAAAACCACCTAATTAAGTCTTATGGGAGTGCTAGTCGCTGAAACATAACATCGCCGAGCGCTGAACCATCCAGCGTTTCCACTTTTCGCTGAACCTGTAGGATCATAACATCGCAACAGACAAGATTTGCGGGATTAATAAACGACGGTGTCGCGAGGGAGTCGCAGGGAGCTAAAATCAACGACGCGATGAATAACTACGAGCAAAACAATTGGAAGACATGAGATCTGGCGAAGGCTAAGAAGTGTCGCGAGAATAAACATTTCTGCATTTGCGACACTTCGCGAGACATTCCCGAAAATAAAGGGGAGTTTAGCTGTCATCCACTATGTATTACCCTATATAAAGGGCTAAATGAATCTGTTGAGAGAGAGATCTTTTCAGAATTGTTAAGCAAGTCAATAGGAGAGAGAAAGTTCAAGAGTGCTTTAATTTCTAAGTGTAATTCTATTTTCTCTCAATCAATAAATGTTCTTGATCTTACATCTTTCAATGGATTAATTAAGCAAAATTGAGTAAGGGGTGTAGTGTGGGATTTCCTGCTACTACATATGCGTTAGAAACAGGGATCGAGCAGTGATTGACGTAGAAATTGGAAAGAATTTGGATTAACAGAGAAAAGGTTTGGAGAAGATACTCAAGAATTCATTGGAAAAGAAAAATGGCTAGGAGAAGAAATGTACAGGGGCAACCAACGACTGTAAGAAGAAGTGGGAGACTTGCTGGAGAAAGGAGGAATGAAACAGGAGAATCGTCAAGGATGAATATGAGAAACGATGGGAAGATCAAAACCAGCCACCGATCTCCCCAAGTAGGCAAACGTAGCTGTGGATTATGATAGAGTAAGTGTACATACTTGGAGGTCTGATTCTGAAGACGAGAGGGAAGAGGAGCAGCAGCTGGTGAACAATGGACAAGGAGAGCAAGGAACGAATGGAGAAATGAATCCAGGAAACGAAGAAATCGCAGCATTAGAAAGATTGAGACAAACAATACACGAAGAGAGACGGCTAGAGGCAGAGGAAAGAGCAAACTTGACAAGACAGAATCATGAATTGAGGATGGAAAATATGAGGTTGCAAAATAGGAGATCAAGAAGTAGCGTGAGATCAAGTTCTAGATCGAATAGGGAAGAAAGAAGGAGAGTTTTACCAACAGAAAGTACCGAGGAAGAAACACAAAATCCAAGTACAGAGCATGGCGAGAGAAGAGGGGAAATGGAAGATCGTTATATTCCTCAGCCCGAAAACCTTCAAAATGAGCGGAATAGGGAAAATCAAGGAAACATGCAACTCCAAGGGTAGAATGACCCAGCCTCTTGAAGGGAGAATGATCTTGCACGGAGAGAAGAATTGAGAAGAAACCGAGAGATCGAGGATGACATTGAGAGACACTACATTGAACAAGCGCGGCTAGCTCGCGAGAGAGAAAGGATAAGAGCGAGAAATGGAAAATCAAGAGATGGAAGAGGCAATCCGGGCAAAATAACCATGACAACCGCGGAAAGAAGAAGGGAACAAAATCGTACCAATAGAAATATTAATGAAGAACATGAGAGGGTGCAGATGAGAGCTGAGAGACAGCCAAGAAGAGAGAACAACCGATATAATGGCGTGCGAATTGACGAAAGAAACGAAGAAGAGCGTCGCAGGGAAAGAAGAGGAGAAAATAACGAGCAGGAAGGTCAAAATAGGCACGAGCGAAGAAGGAGAGAAGCAGAGCTAAAAAGACCAAAAGAGAATCAAATTCTGAGGCAAATGAACAAATCTTAAGAGAACTGGTCGAAATGAGAGGATTCTTGAATAATAGAAGGGAGGGAGGAAGGAAACAATTGGACGAAGCCATCGCAGAAGCTGCGAAGAATCCCTTCATGCTAGAAGTACAGATGGGTGGAATACCTCCTAAATGCAATCTACCTGCATTAACCAACATCTTTGATGGAACAACCTGTGCGGTACAACATATTAAGGCTTATATGAGATGTATGTTACAATGGGAGAATCATGATGCAATCTTTGTGCAAATATTTCGCATCAAGCTTAATAGGAGAAGCACTAAAATGGTTTGAAGGTACGCAAGGAACACAATCACATCATTTAACCATTTACAAGCCACATTCCTGGGAGCATACATAAGTAACAACTCTTCACGACCAGGTATTGAAGATGTATTCGGGTTGAAACAAAGAGTTGGCGAGAGCTTAAGGCAGTTGACAATAAGATGGAGGACCATGTGTAGCGAAATGGCAGGACGGGTTGAGGAAAGATATCTCATCCTCTCATTTGTGAATGCTCTCTTCGCGACTAACTTGTTATACATTCAAATTTTTAGAATCAAAATACAATCACGATGGCAGAACTGCGAGAATTACAGGAAGAATATATTGCCTTAGAAGAAAGACAGAATGAAATGAATTCTTATCCCGTCGCGAACACAAGCTCTAATGCTGCGAACGCAAGCTTGTTGCCTCAATTCATAAATACAGTGGCGAGCACCTCGCAAGGACATCAAGCAAGGAAAGTCGATGAGGGGACGAGGAAGATAGTAGCCATGGGAAGCCACGATCAAGAAGAGTTTGAACGTGAAAGGAACTACTACAACCGTAACAGCAATAATAAGATTCAGAGGCTAGATCATGTGCAAGAAACTTATGGTGGACGAAGGCAAAATAACCGTGGAGGGCAGAGAAGTCACAGAATAGTATGGGAACAGATTAAGATGCCTCCATTGAATGTTAGTGTGGAAAAGATCTGGGAAGCTATACTTGTGATGGAAAATGTACCGGCACCTTGGAACGTGGGAATGGAACCACCGCCAGGCGATAGAAGTCATGAGTTTTGTTCTTACCATCGCTTCCATGGGCATCAAACAAACGATTGTAGAAACATAAAGAGAATTATTCTCAGGATGATTGATCAGGGGAAGCTGAATCACTTTCTAAAGGGATAAGAAGCAGGCCAAACATTACCACCACCACCAGAGATGCACAGAACAGTGTCAGCGAAAGGAAAGGAAACATTCGTAATAGAAATCGGGACAAAAGCTAAAAATTTGAATTGCAACTCTATCGTCCACTCCTATCGCACCATCGAAGATTTTCATGACAACGTGCTCAGTAGAGTCTTTGCGAGAGATGCTAATGATAAAGAAATAATGAGCTTTGGCGAGAACGACGCAGATTAGAAAAGTGGCGGTGAAGACTATTTCTTTCTCTGCAGATGAAGTGCCAAAAGGAAGAGAAACACATGATAGCCCGTTGGTTGTGAAACTAGAGATTAACCCAAAACCAGTTGATGGAGAAGATGATGAAGCGAGAAGCTTCGGGCGATCAACCGAATCCTAATCGATCTAGGAAGTTCGGTGAATATTCTTTTTACCATACTTATAAGACGATGGGAGGAAAGGATGAGGATTTGATCCCCTCAACATACAAGATATATGGCTTTAATGGCACTGCAAACAAGCCAAAGGGAGAGGTTCACATGAGAATACCTCTACAAGGATTATCAACTAATGTTTTATTCTGTGTGGTTGATGTGGAATCCCCGTATAATGCACTGATTGGAAGGCCATGGCTTCATGAAATCTTGGGAGTCGCGTCAACATATCACCAATGTATAAAATTTCCACATCCAAACGGCATTGGTATCATACAGGGAGATTGGAAAGAGTCGCAACAATGTCATGAGGTTGATATAGAAAGCTGCGAAGAAAGAAATGCCAAAAGAAAGGGTTGGAAGCAACATGTGAGAGATGAGCAGAGAAAGGAAAAACTGATGGTGGATGCTATAGAAGTAAGGACTGAACATGCCTCGCGAGGAAAATGCCTAGAGACAGGCGAATGTCAGGATGATAAAGAAGCGATGGGTATGAAGAGCAAAAGGCATAAGAAGTGAATCTCGCAGTCAAGAATATATGAGAATTCAGCTAAGAAAGAAAAATGAAAGTACAACAAATGAAATGGAATTTTTGCGAATATCTCGCAAACAAATATCAACAAATAATGAAACATGAATGATTGAATGATTCAACAAAAATGAATGAGTAAAAGAATGGGACGAACCTTTATGGCGTACACCCTAGTTTGCGAATAACATTTCGTAAGAGGCAAATGTAAGACCTAAAGTGCGTCATATAAGGGGGTATCTCTCGACATGGCTCAGGGGGAAGGTTACACCGCTCCTGAAGCCTGAGTCATGAAAATTTGGGCCCATGAAAGCCTATCCGGAGAGGTACCTTGGATTCCCAACTATATATATAAGGTTATACCCGGTTGGGCGACCGAGGGTCTCTTTCAAGGAGTCAGTGTATGCTCAAGGCGCCGAGGTACACGGTTGAGCCGGAGTGCCCGGGATGGATGAACCTACCCCGGCCATTCTTGGCAAGTCTTGGCATATGTTGCACTCGCCTCGAAGAAAACTCCACTTAGGGTGCAGTCTCGTAACCATAAACCATATAGGTATAAGGGATAAGAGGCTGCGAAAACAACGGTTGTTGTTAAGACCGGATGGGAGGAGCTAGTCTTGTATGGCCGATGTTTCGCCTCCTTGAAGGGGCAACCGGGAGATGATAAGGGCGATGCTCTCCATTAGGGGAGTGTCAAAACAGGACGCAAATGTCATAAGGCTATGTTTTCGCAAGAGAATTTAGGCTCGTCATATTTGTGCAATGATCCTACGAGGCAATAATACTAACGCAAGGGTAAGGCGAGATCAATGGGTCTTTACATGAAAGTGTACGGACGTCCTGCGATTTCGCCGCACGCCCGGCAATGTCATGGGGCTTTATGTTCGCAAGGACATCTAGACCTGTCATATTGTCGCAACTAAAACATCTGCAGAGGCAAAAATACTCGGAAAATGATAAGGCAAGATCAATGGGTCTTTACATGCAAGTGTAAAGACGTCCTGATTTTGTCGCGATGAAAGGTGGCAGGGAAGACCTCTAATTAGGGAGGTCTAACTCGGAAGACCACACAAAAATGATAAGGCAGGGTCAATGGGCCCTTGCTTGAAAATGTAAGTATGGGCTTGCGACCTTGTCGCAATGAGAATAGATAAAATACATTTATGAAGATAAGGCAAGGCAAGTAAAATTCTTGATCTATGAAGATACCTGCGACCTCGTCGCAATATCAATAAAATTATTATCAAACCAAATACATGAAGACAACTAAAATCTTCCATCCAAGATAAATAACGAGAGGCAAGTATGGGAATGGAAAAGATGGAATATTGTTATTCATCTTCCGACGAAAAGAGTTATACATCAATAATGTTAGCCAATTATATTACAAGGAAGAACTACCAAAAAAGGGGAGTGAAGATTGAATTAGGGGGGAAAAATCCAAGAAGTACACCATAATAAAGATACAGAAATGTACAGATATTACAGGCAGCGAAAGAAAACAAAAAGAGTTATCTCTTTGGTGATTCTTCTCCTTCATCTGATTTTTCAGTCCTATTATTCTCATCACCAGAATTTTCTTCTTCGCTAGCCTCACTATCAGAAACGTCTGAGACAGGCAGATTCTCAGGAACCTTTTCAAGAAGCCAGGGATATGAATGCAGAGGGATATTGTGGTCCTTACAAACATACTCCATGGCTCCATTGCTAAAAACGAACAAAGCATCATTATTAAAGTTCTCCCTGTCGTTAGAAATTGTTTCTTCAACTTGGAATATTTATTGTCGCGAAGGAGAGACTCTTTGCGAGCTGTTCTTTTTCAGTTTCGAGTTCTTCAATTCTCGCTGGAAAATTCCTGGCGAGTTGTTCTTTTTCAGATTCAAGTTCTCTAATTCTAATCTGAAGCCTCTTCTCAGATTCTGTAAATAAATGACAACAAGTTAATAATTGACAAGCAATACTACAGAAGTAAGAAGCAGTAAGGTATAATAAGTAACCTTCTCTATCGATATCATATCTTTAATCAAGGAAGTATGCTCGGCATGAAGACTAACATCAACACCTAGGTTATTCGGCATTATCTAAAACTTTCGCGGTCCGTGCGAATTCATCATCACTATTAATAACAAGAAGAGAACGAACTTGCTCTTCTCGCTGCTTAAGCATAGTATTCTGATGAAGGAGTTCATCTCGTTCAACTTGCACACCAAGAAAAGATTTGTGGAATTTCGCTAACTTTGTGCACCTTGTTAGTAATGCGATCGTTCTCATCTATGAGATCACTAATTTTCTTCCTTAAAGTATTGATTTTCTTCTCGGAATCAAGGTACATTCGTTTAAAGCGATTAGTTAAATTTAAACTAGATCCGTGTTCGATCTCTCTAAAAGCTGATATTTGGATTGAAGATCCTTTAATGAAAGGAGGTTAGTTTTATCCGAGGAACTACTTAGAGATTGATTGAGGTGAGCGAGAAGAAGGTCATTATCCATAGGTTCAGAAATGTATGGAGAAGAATAGCCTCATCGGAGAGATTATATACATCTGCGAAGGTGCTAAGTTAGGTAGCAATATGCGACCGATAAAATAGAAATAATAAAAGGTAGGGAATTCTTATACCATAAAGTTCTTTGATTAGCGTTCTGAAGAGTGGACACTCTATCCCTTTGGGAGTCAAGTTCGGTATTTAACTTTTGAATTCTCTCGTCTTTATCGCGAGATGACGCAGACTTCAATTTCTAATTCTCGAATCTTCTTGTTCGAATTCTTCTTTTCAAGATTGTTGCGTCTTCTCTCGAGATCTGAGGCAACTACGAAAGAAGTTCTTCCAACCTATAAAAGAAGATAGAAAAATCATTAATATATATATATATATTTAAAAACTTAAAATTAACAGGGAAATATGACTGCATACATACCAAAGACCCAAGTGCGTTCAAGAAGTCAGGAGACACGATTCTAGAGGCTCCATTGAAAGAATCATTGCCCTCTAGTAAAGTAGCATTACACACATTTGCGAGAGTCCCGCAAAGGAAGCTAGGGGAGCATCTCCCATTCCTTGGAAAGAGTCCGAGAAGATGCTAGATAACCGATCCATAGGAGAACGGCCAATGGAGTGTCTTTAGCAAGAGAGAGATTCGAATCATGGTCATCTTCATCAGAAGATTCGGAGTTTGAGTTAAGGCGAGAAGAAGATTGAATCTTTCGCTTCTTAGTCAATGGAGCAGAAGATTTATTTTTGCGAACGACAGTTTTGCTCTCACTTCTAATCCTCGCGGCTATAGCTTCTTCAACTCCAACCTTCGCATACGGTTAAAGATAAGAAACAGAAGCAACAATATTGTTTCAAATAACAAAGGAAATATTTCTTACTTCACCCGTAAGCGACCGAAGTATCGTCAGAGTACTCTCCAACGGATTATCCTTGTAGCTTCTTCTCAATTTGGCGATCTGAAAAATTTCACAAACTTAGCAAATACAAAAAGAAAATCGCAAAGGAAAGATTTGAAGTGGGAAACATACCTCTTTTGCCTTCTCAGGCCATTTGAACTCCCAAGGATGATATCCTGCGAGACTCGCAGGAAGAATATGCGAGCCCGCGATATAAGGGCCATTTAAAATCAAGGGTACAACCCACCACTTCTCATCTTTGGAGTGGCGAGGAGTAGTATTATTGCCCGGGTGCCAGTCAATATCTTGCATAAGCAATTTATCCTCAGGGACATTATCCTTCTTTTCCAGGTGAATGCCCCAGCGAGACTTCGCATTCCTCATCTTTATCACTGAATAATTTTCAAAAAGTTCTCTACAGTGTACTTCTCAGCCAGCTATTTCCAAGTCTGCTAAATCGGGGTGTCTAACAATGTAGTAGGGTATAAAGATCCTTTGCCAGCACCACGATTCGCGAACTCAAGCATTAGGCGAATGCAATCGCCACTCAATTGATAAACAGCCCGAGAAAATTTTTCATGGGCTAAGATTTCATAAAATAAAGGCATCTCAGGATTGTATAAGGGAATGGGAAGTCCCGCGAGAAGCTGACCTAGCGAGACTATAATCTTTTGATCATCAATGTGATGATCAGAAAATAACTTTGCAGAAAGAATAGATGAAGATTCTTGATCGGGAATGGTTGATAGAGTGAAACCCTTCTCGAGCAACTTCTGTTGAACTTCCTCAAAAGAAGCTTTATATGCACGACTAATGAAAGCCATTATCAGTATGGGAATGGATGGGAATTTGGAGATTAGGATCAACGTTAAAAAGGACGAAGAAAAGATTTGCAGTAGCAGAAGCGTAAATTGCGGAAGGAGAGAATCAAAGAAAAGTTGCAGAGAGAAATTAAAGAATTAAAAGGAGAGGAGAAGAAAACTATATATAGGGAAAAAGATCCTCGAGAAAAATGAGGTCATTTAATGCGAGAAGAGACATGAACGGTCAAGAATAAACGATTGGAAGAGACGTGTCGAAAAAAGGCTTTAATGGTTAAAATCTGTATACGGAGCTGAAACAAATAAAGATAAGTAGTTGCGGCAAATCAAAATATTGATTCTCATAACATTCTCTCCCTCGCAGAGGAGATGTAAGGAGAGACAGGAGACGAAACTTCATATATATATATACTACAAAGGAACTTCGGAACTTCGCTAAAAGAATAGAGGCAAGTACGTACTTTTCAAGAAAAGTATTCTTTCGCTCGTTCCTTCACCAATAGAAACCGAGGATTATTACAGCAATGAATTTTTCCTTCAAATCGCTCTTCAAGCAATATTCAAGGAAAAAGAGGCAAGATGTAGGATCATAACATCGCAACAGACAAGATTTGCGGGATTAATAAACGACGGTGTCGCGAGGGAGTCGCAGGGAGCTAAAATCAACGACGCGATGAATAACTACGAGCAAAACAATTGGAAGACATGAGATCTGGCGAAGGCTAAGAAGTGTCGCGAGAATAAACATTTCTGCATTTGCGACACTTCGCGAGACATTCCCAAAAAATAAAGGGAGTTTAGCTGTCATCCACTATGTATTACCCTATATAAAGGGCTAAATGAATCTGTTGAGAGAGAGATCTTTTTAATTGTTAAGCAAGTCAATAGGAGAGAGAAAGTTCAAGAGTGCTTTAATTTCTAAGTGTAATTCTATTTTCTCTCAATCAATAAATGTTCTTGATCTTACATCTTTCAATGGATTAATTAAGCAAAATTGAGTAAGGGGTGTAGTGTGGGATTTCCTGCTACTACAAAACCATCCCGCGCTTGACCAGTCAACCCAGTCAAAGAGCAGAATCATTCCGCGCCTGGCGCTGCGCCATTCAGCGTTAAAAAACTCGATCTAACCCAACAGAAGGTCGATTTTTTCGTTTTGTAATCTGATATGTAATTATGCCCCCCCTATAAGACTTTAAAACATGTACACTCCGGAGTCTGGCCTAGTACCGGCTCTAGAGATAATCTCCTTGTGGTATCTACAAATCATTCACTTTTACATGTCTAAGTCATCATGTGATTCCTCTACAAATTCCATCTAGAAAACAAATTAAAATTAGCGAGATTGCCTCTACACTCGAACATTTACTAATTAAAAGCACAACCACAAGAAGTCCCTTCAAATAGTACGACTCAATCATAAAATTTGAGCAAGATGGATGTGCCTCGTTTTTACAGTTTCTGGTTACTTTATGTATACCTAGGAGGCACACTTAACTAAGGGAATATCTTGATAACTTAAAAACATCCAACGCTAGATGGTTGTTGGCATGTTTCAATGAAACATATCATATCCGCTTATCAGACGGAATGTAGGTCACCAACTACGATCAGTCAAGAAGAATATGCTACAACCGTCAGATCATATAATAGACTTGATTACAAGAAAACCCTAAATTAAAGGGGCGGATCTCCATCTCTTATCCCTTATAAGTAGCATAAGTTTTTAACTAATGGATCCCAACTGCGCCTCCCTCTTCTATCTACCAAGAGCCAAATAAAGCAAATCCCCACTTTGAATTATAAATCTATCACTTGCAACAAAACCACGAGAGAAAGGCATCACCAACAACATCCAGAAAGCATTATGATATCTCCTCTCAAAATGATAATTTATGTAGCATGGGAAATGGGATTCTCGTCTCCGTTATCCTTGGAGAAGGTTTGTGGTGTTTCTACCGCTTACAATCACTTGACATTTGTTGAGCTGATTTAGGATCAAAATCAGAATCGTCTATATCACGGTCTCAGGAGCACAACAACTGATCTGCTAGTTTAATCATTTCTACTCCCACAGTTTGTTCATCTTATGTATGTGTACCCATTTCCTCAATAAATAAACAAAAATTATTACAAGTTTTGTGAATTCGAGCTTTGTTTGTTCTCTTTTAATTTTATGATATAATCTGTATGTATTCTCTTGTTAAGACTCAAAAATTTGTGATTACCTAACCCATCTTAGCTAGTCTAGTCTCAGTAGATGACCAAGAGTGCGTGAAGTTGCATCTGGAAGTCTTGTTTCAGTTTGTGGTATGTCTTTATTCTTAAGTCTTGCCCTTGAGAAACAAGTGCAAAACCAAGAATTCTTGATCTAGTTCAATTATTTGGAAATTTCTGTTGGTAGGATGGCCAAGGACTAGATTAGGAAATCTAGTTGGTTTGCGAAAACCAATTTAAGGACTACTTTAGCTGGTTTTCATGGTCTCAGGATCCAAACATCAGATCCAAAGTGTACTATTTCCCGGAGATGACTCCAATGATACATCAAAAAGTGAGGACTACGGATATATGTTAACACCGAAGATAAGAAAAGACAATCGGAATGTGTCATGAAACCGATTCTTCAAAATTGATTGCTGAATATGGTCTAGATATGGCGATATTGCACACCGTCACGATTGCTTTGAACATAGAGATATCCCTATAACAGGCAAAACTGGTTGCTTAGTGGTGAGAATTAATAAAAAGGTCGGTTTGTTCCAATAAGAAATTCTGCTAGTACTAATCTTTACTCCTCCTCGACCCCAAAGGATTTCAACTCACCCCTTACAACCTAAGGCCTAGGCGTAAGTTATGAAATTTCTTATAGTTACCACCGATTTAACCCGAAACCTCATTCTTGTTGAGCTATTGATTGTTTTGTATTGTTTGACTACTTGATCAACCGTTAAAAGTTGGTCAAGATCATTATCTTTAACGTTCTCCATTATCAACTCCATATCACAGCCGTTCATAAGTAGGTTAGGAATTAGGTTTAGCCATAGATATGTGTGACCGTTAGGTCAAGTGATAAAGTTGAAATACACGGTTACATTTTTCTACATATGAACCTTAGGCTGCGCCTCCCATCGTCTCGCGAAAGGTGAGAGAAACCCTTAAAAAAAACAGTCTCTACAACTACAGAATAATGGCAGAAGCGAGTGGTGGTGGTAGTTCAATAACATCAAGCAATTATTAGCATGATGATTTTTCCTCTCAAAATCTTAATCTAAAGGCTCTCCATATGTACACGAAAGGTTTTTTTTGGATTCTTTTTTAGTTTTTTTCTTTAATTTTTCTTATTCACAGGTCTCCATGTTTCGCTGGTTTATTCATTTGTATTCCGTTCCATTTTATTTCTTCATCTCCATGTATTGATAGACACAATAAATAAATTAAATTAACTGCATATCAGGTACATTTGGAGAGTTCCGAAATTGTAATCTCATAAAGGATCTTTCAAATCATTGGGTTTTGTTCAGTAAACACTCAATGATTCGCATTTGATGAAATTTTTAGAGTTACGAAATTGGTATTGCTTTCCCCGTTCCTTGTCAAATGACTTCTAATTAAGCTCAAATGAGTCCCTAATACGGTATCATCGGTATGGCAAGAATAGCCTAATCGAGGTAACTGGAAAGGCAACACTAAATGATAGATAATGATGGCCAGTTGCTCAATCCCACAATCATATCGAGTTATTTTAGAGGCAATTCGTAGATGGTAAATCTGTATGTGTATCTCTGCTTAGTGTTTTTTGTTATTGTTTGTTTTCTTTTCAATTATGATATAATTTGTATGTATTCTTTTGTTAAGACTCAAATTTTTGTGATTACCTAACCCATCTTAGGTAGTCTAGTCTAGTCTTAATTTGTTGTGATATTCGGTGGATGACCACGAATTTGTGAAGCTACAAATCGCATTTCACACTGTTTCTATCGCTTACTAGTGGTTGGCCATAATCCCAACCTGGATCAGTTGAAGGTCTAACACGAGGCGATGGAGTCGACATTGATTACTACAAATTGGAAATATCTAAACCAGAATAAATACGAAATTCAGAGAACACCCTAAACAATTATGTTCTATCTGCGCCCTGAATGGACGAGGGGCGTAAGCGTTTGAAGAATTTTCATTTCCATGTAATAGGTGTATTTTCTTGTACACCTGTTATACGCGGTGCACATATAAAGTGCACTATTTTTTTTTGTTTTTGTTATACGAGGTGTATATGGTACACCAGTTAGTTACAATTAATTACCATAGTATTTTGAGTATTTCTAGATTTTATTATCAGTCAGATAGTAATTCAATTTCTAGGTGTTATGCGCTTATTTGAGTAGTTCAAGTAATTCAAGTATTTTATGTTATGTTTAATGTCTACAAATTTGTTTACAAATTTGTAACCTTGTATTTTGTCATCTTAACTGAATCAGGAGTACTTCCCGAAATAATTCTTATCTATCAGTCATGTTTGACTATAGTTATCACAAGAAGCATATGTTTCACTATAGTTATCCTTATTTCCGTACATAAACTATAATATCTAGAATTAAATGAATCAATGTGTGGAAAAGCAACAGTTGGTATAACTCATTCAAATTTCAGTAATGGCAACATGGAATATTAAGATGATGTTATTACATTTTGTTATTGATTGTTAATGTGTACATAGTTGTACACATGTGATTCTTAATGTGTACATAATTGTACACATATTGATTTTTAATGTGTACATAGTTGTACACCCGACTTGAATGTTTATCTTCACTGACAAAGAGAGGTATGTTTCATAATTCTAATATGCTGGTCTCCTTGGTCTAATCTTAGTTCAGTCTTACATAATGCTCAGAAGAATGATATTGTGTAAGCCTAGTGACCTTTGGAAAGAAATAAAGGATGCTTTATTCTAGCAGTGCATGGTTTTTAGGGTTGAAGATTTAGCTTGACAGTGTCTCTTGGAAATTAAGTTACTATCCTTCTTAAGTGTACATATTGGTGCACCTGTATTGCAAGTGTACATATTGGTGCACCTAGAATACAAGTGTACATATTGATGTACCTATAATATGTACAAGTGGACATATTTGCTTTCTACTTCGGATGGATCTTAACATTTATGCGCAGATATCTGTGGAGTTTGTATGATTTTCCTACACCGATAATAATATTTGAGAAGTTTTACTTGATTTAATTTTTTTTGTCCTAGATTTCATCTATTTTGGTGAAATGTCACACTTTGTTAAGCTGCGATTGAATATATTTAAAACGGTGCATTGATATTTCTTAATCATCTCATGTAATACATGGGGGGACTTTTTTTTTTTATCTAGGAAAAGGAAAAGCAAGCGCTAAGCAAGGAAGAACCAAGCCCAGGACAGATGTGCACTTCAGTGGGAGACATACAAAATAAATGGATGTGAATACTGTGAGTAGTTCTTGCACTCGCCTTTTTGATTAATTATGTTTTTTTTTCAGACAGTACATACGACCTACCATTTATCCTGAGCATGAAGTGGAGTTCTTATTTGTATCTATGCTCTGTTAGAATTCATGTTGTTGTTGGTTGCATCTGGCATAAATGACAGATCTTCTAAAATGATCAAGTCAAAATATAAGATAACGTCCGAAAAACAAGTCACACTAGTTATAATTAAGAAATGCCATGTCAAAATGCTGGGTTGGAAAATATCCCATGAAAAGTGAAAGACCTTGATTTAAAACAGCTTCCTGATACAAGTCTTGTTGTGGATTTTTTATGCAGTGGTCTCAAATTACTAGTCTTGTTGTGATTGTTGAACTGATCATGCCTTACTTTGGTCTTTTTAATGTGCATTTGCATTAGTCTCACTAAGTTTTCTTTATCTTAAACAATATGCCCTGTGCTTAATCTGAGTGGGGATCTTTTTTGTAATGCTTTTGCAGTGGCTCCGTTGGGATTCCATTGCATGTTTACGGTTATTGATGGTGGTTTTTAAACAAGGGGTAAAATCGTAAAACCCCATGACCTAGTGTTACCCGCAATACATTAACTAAGAGCATTTAACTCAGGTGTAAATAATTAATAGGGGTATTTTTTTCAAAATACAGATTAGGGTTTTCAACACGTAACCCTAATTCCAAAACCAAGCCGCATCTTGCGCACCATGGCAACAATGCCAAACCAAGCCGCATCACTGCGCACCATGGCAACAATGCCAAACCAAGCCGCATACTGTGCACCATGGCAACAATGCCAAACCAAGCCGCATGCTGCGCACCATGGCAACAATGCCAAACCAAGCGGCATACTACGCACCATGGAAACAATGCCAAACCAATCCGCACTCTGCGCACATGGCAACAATGCCAAACCAAGCCGCACTCGCGCACCATGGCAACAATGCCAAACCAAGCCGCACACGCGCACCATGGCAACAATGCCAAACCAAGCCGCACCACCGCGCACCATGGCAACAAGGCCATATTTCCAAGCCGCTATGCCTTTGGCCCACGCCAAATATAGCGCCCTAGGCTTGCAAGACTTGCCAAGGTCAACATGGCCGCACGTGCCAATGGCACATGCCAACACGTATCGCAAGCCATATTTCCAAGCCGCTATGCCTTTGGCCCACGCCAAATATAGCGCCCTAGGCTTGCAAGACTTGCAACTAGGTCAACATGGCCGCACGTGCCATTGGCACATGCCAACACGTATCGCAAGCCATATTTCCAAGCCGCTATGCCTTTGGCCCACGCCAAATATAGCGCCCTAGGCTTGCAAGACTTGCAACTAGGTCAACATGGGCGTACGTGCCATTGCACATGCCAACACGTATCGCATGCCATATTTCCAAGCCGCTATGCCATTGGCCCACGCCAAATATAGCGCCCTAGGCTTGCAAGACTTGCAACTAGGTCAACATGGCAACACGTGCCATTGGCACATGCCAACACGTATCGCAAAGCCATATTTCCAAGCCGCTATGCCTTTGGCCCACGCCAAATATAGCGCCCTAGGCTTGCAAGACTTGCAACTAGGTCAACATGGCCGTACGTGCCATTGGCACATGCCAACACGTATCGCAGGCCATAATTCCAAGCCGCTATGCCTTTGGCCCACGCCAAATATAGCGCCTTAGGCTTGCAAGACTTGCAACTAGGTCAACATGGCCGTACGTGCCATTGGCACATGCCAACACGTATCGCAAGCCATATTTCCAAGTCGCTATGCCTTTGGCCCACGCCAAATATAGCGCCCTAGGCTTGCAAGACTTGCAACTAGGTCAACATGGCCGCACATGCCATTGGCACATGCCAACACGTATCGCA
Source organism: Papaver armeniacum (assembly GCA_023531295.1). Taxonomy (NCBI): domain Eukaryota; kingdom Viridiplantae; phylum Streptophyta; class Magnoliopsida; order Ranunculales; family Papaveraceae; genus Papaver; species Papaver armeniacum. Next base: position 210,361 of record JAJJWW010004106.1, read on the forward strand.
AGCCATATTTCCAAGCCGCTATGCCTTTGGCCCACGCCAAAAATAGCGCCCTAGGCTTGCAAGACTTGCAACTAGGTCAACATGGCCGTACGTGCCATTGGCACATGCCAACACGTATCGCAGGCCATATTTCCAAGCCGCTATGCCTTTGGCACACGCCAAATATAGCGCCCTAGGCTTGCAAGACTTGCAACTAGGTCAACATGGCCGCACGTGCCATTGGCACATGCCAACACGTATCGCAAAGCCATATTTCCAAGCCGCTATGACTTTGGCCCACGCCAAATATAGCGCCCTAGGCTTGCAAGACTTGCAACTAGGTCAACATGGCCGTACGTGCCATTGGCACATGCCAACACGTATCGCAAGCCATATTTCCAAGCCGCTATGACTTTGGCCCACGCCAAATATAGCGCCCTAGGCTTGCAAGACTTGCAACTAGGTCGACATGGCCATACTTGCCATTGGCACATGCCAAACACACACAACTTGGTAGCCTAACTTGCAAACCGTGCAACCTACCACCAAGGCATTCCGCACATGCCATTGGCACATGCCAAACACACACGCTGGTAGCCTAACTTGCAAACCGTGCAACCTACCACCAAGGCATTTCGCACATGCCATTGGCACATGCCACACACGCCACTAGCAGATCTGGCATTACCACTTACGCTCGAGGTGCAACTACCAACGAAGGCATTCCGCACATGCCATTGGCACATGCCACATGCGTCCCTAGCAGCACCACTTGCACGCAAGATGCAACCAACACTCGAGACATCAACACAAACCGGGGATGCTTTATAGGGTTTTGGTTTGGCGGTCACAGCATGCAGCGTACACTACGCTCACATTAAGAAAGTGTGAAAAGGAATAAAGCGGTCAAATAAATGAGGAAATAATGGTGAAAACGTTTTCACCCATTAACACCATGTGGTTACCACCTCCTCTCATTATTTCACCCTTTACTCTCTTCCTTCATGAGACCAGGGTACGTTTCAAACTCGACTTGTATAAATAGGTCTTACCTATTTCTACCAGACAACAAGTCTCGGTCAGGAGAAAAATACGACACTCTCAGAAAGGCAACTTTGAAAGCTCTCCCAAAAGCTTCCATCTCTTGCAAGCTTCCTAAGCTTTCACTTTCTGATACAAGTCGAGATACTACTCTGCTCAACACCTTTCTTTGCTTCCCTCCCCAAATCAACCCTTCTCCTCCACTTTGTGATCGAAGCAAGTCTGGAACGGCCATTTCTTGGTTTAGGCCGGACTTGAACAGATTGATCTCTCGAATCTATAAAGTGCTCACGTGCAGCACATTTGTTTAGGGTTTGAACCAGTTTCTCACTCACCTACCGAATTTTCCGAAATCGGCAGAAACGATTTTTACCCATAAACAATTGGCGACCACAGCGGGAGGATTGATCTTTCGGTTACAATATCAAATTCTAGCTTCCATCCTCAAATTTTCACGCAAGCATGGTCGGCTATTAGGCGATCTCCACAAACATTGATCCCGCTCAAGGTCATGATAACTCCTCAATTTCTGGAAGCAATTCCACCAATGAAGAGGTCCCAAGACGGTTGACGATGCGTGCTCGTGGAGATCCACGCCAAAAACATGGACCTAATGAAGGACGCGATTAACAAAGATACTCGACTTCCTCATCAATCTAACATCGGGGCTAAGTGATTCATTTTCCCAGGAGATCAAGAGCAGGGGACTAACATCCCGAATGAGCATTCTCAAATCAACGGTTTCGTCACCGACCGGAAGCGGACCGGGGAGGCGAACATGTTGGTAGAAAACTTATGTGAATTGCTGCACCTCTCCAAGGACCAGCGGATAAAAACATTCTCTGCTATCAACCGAATAGCACTAAACGCATCACTAGTTCCTGCACCCATGGGGACTCCGAGGACCCCCGGAAGATCCGCCAACAATATTGTTTTCACCGACGACGACATGATGGTAGAAGACGGTCACAACCGGGCCTTGCATGTTACGGCTCTCGTCAAGAACATAGAGTTTCGAAGAGCGCTCATTGACACGGGTGCATCTTCCAATGTCATCACTCTCAAGACACTCAAAGCTGCCAAGGTGCGACCTAATGAGATCGTACGACAACCCACTACGATGATGGATTTCGAGGGCAACCAAACTAGCACATACGGCTACATCAACTTGGAGCTGGCAGTAGGGCCAATCCAATCAAGCGTGAAGTTTGAAGTAATTGAAAAAGAACCAGACTACCACATGATACTGGGAAGGCCGTGGCTGCACAATCTCAAAATCGTCCCTTCAACATACCACCAATGCCTGAAAACAGTATTGAACGGAGAAGTCGTTCGCATTCCCGCGTCACTGTCCCCCTATGCACCAGTCTACTGCGTAGAAGCACATGGGCCGAAGGAGGGTTCAAAAGGCGTGGCGACCAAGATTCACAGTTTTCTGCTACCAAAATGGACATCGCTCAGAGATAGCGACAAACTGGAGATACCCCGCAGAGGAGACCGTCCTTCCACCACCTCCTCAGAAGGAAGACTCGCCAGTCTCTTGCCACCGGGCGTAACCCGTGCCCGCACCAAGCGAGAGTACACCCTTACCGCAAGACGAAGCAAAAAAGGGAAAGCTCACACATTATCACCGTTGTTAGCAATTAGCAGGGGAGACCATGGCCCGGTCTCTCCGCCCGAAGGAATGTCTTCACAATAACCAAGAGGAAGTTCCAGACGCCCCTCAGAAGCTACAAGATGGGACCGACTTAACCACCGACGAACTCGAAACTGTCAATATAGGGAATGAGGAATTTCCGCGACCCATTCCGATCAGTTCGACTCTACATCCTGCGGAACGCTCAAAGCTAGTCGACCTACTCAAAGAATATCAGGACGTCTTCGCATGGACTTATGAAGAAATGCCTGGCTTGGATGGAAAACTGGTCACCCACCATCTGCATGTGATACCGGATCCAAACCCGGTCTAGCAACCTGACCTCCAAGACAATTCGGACACGACGTAGAAGAACAAATCAAGGCGGAGGTCCGAAATTACTAGCCGCTGGTTTTGTCAAACCTATTCACCATCCTACTTGGTTAGCCAATATCGTTCTCGTTAAAAAGAAGAATGGTCGAGATCGAGATCTTTGTGTCGATTTCGAGAGATCCGAACAAGTGCTGCCCTAAAGACGATTTCCCGCTACCTAACATCGACATCTTTGGTAGACGCTACCGGTGGACATGGTATGTTCTCTTTCATGGATGGATATAGCGGTTACAACCAGATAAAGATGTATGAGCACGACGCAAGCAAGACTGCTTTCCGAACCCCTCTTGGAAACTTCTATTACACCGTAATGCCTTTCGGTCTGAAGAACGCTGGCGCCACTTACCAACGCGCCATGACTACCATCTTCCACGATATGATGCACAAGCAAGTCAAGATTACGTAGATGATGTGGTGGTTAAATCGAAGACTCGAGCGGATCATCCAGAACTTATTTGCGACAAGTATTCGAAAGATGCCGCGAATACAAGTTGAAGATGAATCCTTTGAAATGCGCCTTTGGTGTCTCTTCGGGGAAATTCTTGGGATTCCAAGTAACATCCGCAGAATAAAAGTTGATCCAATCAAAACGCAAGCTATCCTCACGATGCCGCCACCACGAACCGTGAGGGAGCTCCAGAGTTTCATGGGCAAAGTAAACTACATCCGTCGCTTCATACCGGGGCTGGCACAGCTCACCACTACGTTTACTCCTCTGCTAAAAAAAGGAGCGAATTTCACATGGACTACGTCTCAGCAAAAAGCGTACCAAAAGATCCAGCAAATACTGTCCTCCCCAACCGTCATGAAGCCTCCTATGCAAGGGAGACCACTATGTCTCTACACAGCCTTTAGCGATACTGCCATCGGAGCTCTCCTCGCGCAAGAGGACGACAAAGGAATGGAATACCCCATATACTATTTCGGTCGAACGTTGTGAGACGCCGAACTCGAGATACCCCAAGGCGGAAAAGGCGTGTTTAGCACCGATTCATTCCATCCGAAGTTCGAGACACTACCTCCTCTCCAATAAGGTAGTGCTAGTGTCCAAATCAGACCCTGTAAAGTTTCTCCTCTCAAAACCTGCCTTGATAGGGAGGCCGGCTAAGTGGCTCCTGCAGCTATCAGAGTTCGACATAACGTGCGTCTCCCCAAGGGCCATAAAAGGACAGGCTATTGCAGACCTGTTAGCAGCATTCCCAGGAGAAAACACCGCAGAATTACGAGAAGATCTCCCGGGAGACCTTCCAGATATCTTTTTAGTCAAAGAAGAAACATGGCTGCTATTCTTCGATGGCTCTTCCACCCCCAGCACTAATACCGGAGGAGCGGGTGTTGTATTAGTATCTCCTGCTGGAGAAGTCTTCTCGCACTCTTTCAAGCTAGACTTTCCGTGCACCAATAACTCGCTGAATACGAAGCCTTCCTCATTGGACTATCACTAGCTAAACAAGCCGGGGCCACACGTTTGGAGATAAGAGGAGATTCCAAATTACTCATCAACCAGGTAAACGGGATCTATGCATTGAAAGAACTAACATTTGGCGCCATACAGAGTCAAGCACAAAAACTACTAAATTATTTCGCCGAAGCAACCATCACACATGTCGGCCGTAGCAAAGAACAAGCATGCCGATCGCTTAGCTACACTAGCCTCAAAGCTACAGTTCGAAGGAACCGAGGAAACCCTGACAAGAAACGGCGAACCATATCTTCAACATGGCTTTCACAACCCGAGAAAGCCGAAGACGATGATTTGGAGAACTCCTATCATTCAAGAACTCAACAACTCGCTTTTCAAAGGAAGGTCGACCTCAAGACTTTGCGGAATTTCTTTATGCTTCAAGGTGTCTGTATCACCGAAATCCAGACTCTCTGTCAAGGTGTCTCGGGAAAGAGGAAGCACAACAACAACTTGAACATGTTCATACCGAAGTCTCGTGGAATAACATCGTAGTAACCCTCACCGTCGTTTACAACGACTTGGATACTATTGGTAGGAGATGGAAACCCAGTCCACGACTACTCCGAGAAAGCGTGTCCAAATTGCCAGGCGCCCCCATGTCGGAAGAAGTCCTCAACATCAGTCACACTGGGATCGGCGGGAGCCGTACATGGTTTTCCTTCGCGATGGCATTCTTCCTACTAACAAAGAGGATGCGTCCAAGCTAAGGCGAAGTCCAAAAGATTCGTGTTCCATGATGGGGTTTTATATCGCAAGAGTTTCGGGGAAGTCTACTAAGGTGTTTGAGTGATACCAAAATCCCAGTTATGTTAAGAGAAATGCACGAAGGCGAACACCAAGGGAAACAAAAACTATTCCTGCAGATACACGAGAGGTACTACTGGCCGACCATGGAAGACGACGCGGCTACCTTCGTTCAGAAATGCCGAGAATGCCAGATTCACGGAAACCTCATCCACGTGCCTCCAACACCCTTGCACGCGATAAGTAGCCCGTGGCCCTTTTATAGCTGGGGACTCGACATCATTGGGAAGATCAACCCACCGTCCTCAAAACAAACATGAGTACATAATAACCGCGACCGAGTACTTTACCAAGTGGGTCGAAGTTTGTCCCATTGAAAGGAACCACTTTGGAGGCACAATCGTGGCATTCATCAAGGAACACATCATCTGCCGTTTTGGCGTACCTAAACACATCATCACTGACAACGGCACGCCTTTTGCTAACAAGCAAGTACAGGAACTGCTTGAAAGGTACGAAATCAAACAAGTCTTCTCTACCGCCTATTATCCCCAGGGAAATGGGCAAGCCGAAAGTACCAACAAGACTTTGATCCGAATCCTCAGCCGGACAGTACACGACAATCCCAGAATCTGGCACGAGCAATTGCCAATGGCACTCTGGGCGTACAGAACATCTCCTAGAAGCTCCACCGGCATGTCTCCTTATTCCCTCGTCTACGGTACAGACGCGATCCTCCCCGCAGAAATCAAGATCCCGTCAGCCAGAATTGCCGCAGCAAGCGGACCCCAGTGGAATGAAGCCGAATCACTCAATGCCAGAATTGCGGAACTAGACACTCTGGACTCCAGAAGATCCCGGGCAGAGGAACATGCACAAGCATACAGAAATAGGATTTCCAGGGCGTACAACATCCATGTAAAACCCAGGGTTTTCAAGGAAGGAGATATGGTGCTAAAAACCGCCAAACACATCCAGCAAGATGCATCGGCACCGAAGTTTTCTCCCAAATGGGAAGGGCCGTACATAATCACTAAAGCATATAACAGTGGTTACTACAAGATTATCAAAGAAGATGGGGGAAAGCTAGAGGCGGTCATCAACGGAAAGTGGCTTAAGGCGTACTACGCCTAATCATTTCCCTGCAACATGCTACATCAAAAGTGTGAACGGCCAGGCACTCTCTCTGCTTTTACTTTCTTACCAGTTATTGAATTTCAATACAATCCAACAGATTAAAAGAATCTCTTTATTTCTTCAAAAAAAAAAAAAAAAAAAAAAAAGAGAGAAAAAGGAGCTTTTAAATCTCATAATACAAATCAGAAAAGCCCATCTAGCAAATTATAATTCCTACAAAATATCATCTTCAATCGACCATGATATCTTTCAGTCCTACTCTTTAAATCTTGAGTTAACTCTTCAATCCTCCGAGACTCCGGGGCTAAAATTTCCTCCTCTTCAAAGATGGCTTTTGTGGCGGGAATCACACCAAAGAAGAATACCAGCCCTGTCAACCTTCACAATATTGAGGCGATGCATGCAACACCTAACGTTAAACTCCAAGGATTAAGGTGGACACCATATTCTCCCACTTTTGAATGGCTGACTCCGAGCAGCATGAATGGACACATTCTCCATCTCAAGCAATCATTGGCAAAACAGTTCACTACGGAAACCAAAGCGGACGAACAGTACTTCACCACGCTCCTGGTAGCAATATGGCCGTATGTTTTCCATATCTTCGTATAAAGGGCCACGAATTCTTTCCGCACTAGGAAACCACCAACATTCCGATAATTGGAGGATAGACACCTCATACGAGTCCCAAACGACAAACCTGCGGAAGGGTATTCATGACAAGAGAGCCCTAAATCAAGCATCCTCCAAGTCTGCAGCAGTCAACAAGTCGGGCTTGAAGGAAGTGGAACGACTAGGTCATCCTCGTCGATAACGATAACGCATGCTCCAACGGGATATCTCTGCACAAAGGGAAATTTTCCATTTATACAACAAGCGTTAAAGTGTCTGTCACAAAGAAGAAGAAAACATACCGGTATGATTTTCTTAACCCGAATAACCTTTGTTGGGGTGCCCATACGAGAGTCGAACTCGCACCTTCATCAGGGAACCCGTTGGTTAGAAGATGATTCGAATCTGCGCGACATGACAAAGAGAGAAATCCAACAAGAAGAACCCTTTTCTCAAACGAGGAGACGATGCAATTATTTTTTTTTGGATATGAATACGGAATCTTAAAAAGGGAAAGGAAGCAATGAGAGACATAACGCTTCCCATTTTAGCATGAATAATGCCCTAATTGAAGCCGCACGTGAAGGAAAGCAAGATAAGGAAACTTTGCTATCGGAAGAAACTCCCTCCTTATTTACATAAATCACGCCCGCAAGCACGGCTTCCAAGTTGCACTGGCCCCACCAATTTGCGCCGCCCCACCAATTTGTCACGCCAGCACACGCAATTTCCACAAGTCACGCCCGCAAGCACGCAAGACTTCCACATTGCGCCGGCCTCACCCGGCTAGCACACTCGGTTTCCCAACTCACGCCAACTTCCCAACGTCCCCACCCCAGCACAGCTTCCCAACTCACGCCCAACTTCCCGCGGCCCACCAATTGTGCCTGACCCTCCCGATTTGTGCAAAACTACTAGAGGCAAGGATTCCAAATCCTATTTATAAAAGGTCAGACAAGCCTCCTTCAATTTTCTTACGGTTTGCTGTTAATAGTTTGTCACCATCTTATGCTTACCTCGCAACAAAGCCCCTGTTCCGAGCTAACAGGGGCTTAATGTTGATGGTGGTTTTTAAACAAGGGGTAAAATCGTAAAACCCCATGACCTAGTGTTACCCGCAACACATTAACTAAGAGCATTTAACTCAGGTGTAAATAATTAATAGGGGTATTTTTTCAAAATACCAGATTAGGGTTTTCAACACAGAACCATAATTCCAAAACCAAGCCGCATATCTTCGCGCACCATGGCAATGCACCATGGCAACAATGCCAAACCAAGCCGCCGCACAATGCCAAACCGCGCACCATGGCAACAATGCCAAACCAAGCCGCATCTTTGCTCGCGCACCATGGCAACAATGCCAAACCAAGCCGCACTCGCGCACCATGGCAACAATGCCAAACCAAGCCGCACCGCGCACCATGGCAACAATGCCAAACCAAGCCGCACACTGCGCACCATGGCGCACCATGGCAACAATGCCAAACCAAGCCGCATCTTTTGCGCACCATGGCAACAATGCCAAACCAAGCCGCATCTTGTGCACCATGGCAACAATGCCAAACCAAGCCGCACCTGCGCACCATGGCAACAAGGCCATGGCAATTTCCAAGCCGCTATGCCTTTGGCCCACGCCAAATATAGCGCCCTAGGCTTGCAAGACTTGCAACTAGGTCAACATGGCCGTCAACGTGCCATTGGCACATGCCAACACGTGCCGCAAGCCATATTTCCAAGCCGCTATGCCTTTGGCCCACGCCAAATATAGCGCCCTAGGCTTGCAAGACTTGCAACTAGGTCAACATGGCCGTCACGTGCCATTGGCACATGCCAACACGTATCGCATGCCATATTTCCAAGCCGCTATGCCTTTGGCCCACGCCAAATATAGCGCCCTAGGCTTGCAATACTTGCAACTAGGTCAACATGGCCGCACGTGCCATTGGCACATGCCAACACGTATCGCAAGCCATAATTCCAAGCCGTTATGCCTTTGGCCCACGCCAAATATAGCGCCCTAGGCTTGCAAGACTTGCAACTAGGTCAACATGGCCGTACGTGCCATTGGCACATGCCAACACGTGCCGCAAGCCATAATTCCACGCTGCTATGCCTTAGGCCCACCCCAAATATAGCGCCCCTAGGCTTGCAAGACTTGCAACTAGATCAACATGGCCGCACGTGCCATTGGCACATGCCAACACGTATCGCATGCCATATTTCCAAGGCGCTATGCCTTTGGCCCACGCCAAATATAGCGCCCTAGGCTTGCAAGACTTGCAACTAGGTCAACATGGCCGCACGTGCCATTGGCACATGCCAACACGTATCGCAAGCCATATTTCCAAGCCGCTATGCCTTTGGCCCACGCCAAATATAGCGCCCTAGGCTTGCAAGACTTGCAACTAGGTCAACATGGCCGCACGTGCCATTGGCACATGCCAACACGTGCCGCAAGCCATACTTCCAAGCCGCTATGCCTTTGGCCCACGCCAAATATAGCGCCCTAGGTTTGCAAGACTTGCAACTAGGTCAACATGGCCGCACGTGCCATTGTCACATGCCAACACGTATCGCAGGCCATATTTCCAAGTCGCTATAACTTTGGCCCACGCCAAATATAGCGCCCTAGGCTTGCAAGACTTGCAACTAGGTCAACATGGCCGCACGTGCCATTGGCACATGCCAACACGTGCCGCAAGCCATATTTCCAAGCCGCTATGACTTTGGCCCACGCCAAATATAGCGCCCTAGGCTTGCAAGACTTGCAACTAGGTCGACATGGCCATACTTGCCATTGGCACATGCCAAAATACACGCTATATGCCATTGGTAGCCTAACTTGCAAACCGTGCAACCTACCACCAAGGCATGGCCGCACATGCCATTGGCACATGCCAAAACACACACGCTGGTAGCCTAACTTGCAAACCGTGCAACCTACCACCAAGGCATTTCGCACATGCCATTGGCACATGCCAACACGCCACACACTCCGGTAGCCTAACTTGCAAAGGTGCAACCTACCACCAAGGCATTCCGCACATGCCATTGGCACATGCCACACGCGTCCCTAGCAGCACCACTTGCACTCAAGATGCAACCAACACTCGAGATATCAACACAAAGCGGGGAATGCTTTTTAGGGTTTTGGTTTGGCGGTCACAAACATGCGGCGTACACTACGCTCACATTAAGAAAGCGTGAAAAGGAATAAAGCGGTCAAATAAATGAGGAAATAATGGTGAAAACATTTTCACCCATTAACACCATGCGGTTACCACCTCCTCCCATTATTTCACCCTTTACTCTCTTCCTTCATGAGACCAGGGTACGTTTCAATCTCGACTTGTATAAATAGGTCTTACCTATTTCCACCAGACAACAAGTCTCGGTCAGGAGAAAAATACTACACTCTCAGAAAGGCAACTTTGCAAGCTCTCCCAAAAGCTTCCATCTCTTGCAAGCTTCCTAAGCTTTCACTTTCTGATACAAGTCGAGATACTACTCTCCTCAACACCTTTCTTTGCTTCCCTCCCCAAATCAACCCTTCTCCTCCACTTTGTGACCGAAGTAAGTCTGGAACGGCCATTTCTTGGTTTAGGCCGGACTTGAACAGATTGATCTCTCGAATCTATAAAGTGCTCATGTGCAGCACATTTGTTTAGGGTTTGAACCAGTTTCTCACTCACCTACCGAATTTTCCGAAATCGGCAGAAACGATTTTTACCCATAAACAATTGGCGACCACAGCGGGAGGATTGATCTTTCGGTTACAATATCAAATTCTAGCTTCCATCCTCAAATTTTCACGCAAGCATGGTCGGCTATCAGGTGATCTCCACAAACATTGATCCCGCTCAAGGTCATGATAACTCCTCAATTTCTGGAAGCAATACCACCAATGAAGAGGTCCCAAGACTGGTTGACCTGATGCGTGCTCAGGAGATCCACGCCAAAAACATGGACCTAATGAAGGATGCGATTAACAGCATACTCGACTTCCTCATCAATCTAACATCGGGGCTAAGTGATTCATTTTCCCCAGGAGATCAAGAGCAGGGGACTAACATCCCGAATGAGCATTCTCAAATCAACGGTTTCGTCACTGACCGGAAGCCAGCGGACCAGGAGGCGACCATGTTGGTAGAAAACTTATGTGAATTGCTGCACCTCTCCAAGGACCAGCGGATAAAAACATTCTCTGCTATCAACCGAATAGCACTAAACGCATCACTAGTTTCCGCACCCATGGGGACTCCGAGGATGCCCGGAAGATCCGCCAACAATATTGTTTTCACCGACGACGACATGATGGTAGAAGACGGTCACAACCGGGCCTTGCATGTTACGGCTCTCGTCAAGAACATAGAGTTTCGAAGAGCGCTCATTGACACGGGTGCATCTTCCAATGTCATCACTCTCAAGACACTCAAAGCTGCCAAGGTGTGACCTAATGAGATCGTACGACAACCCACTACGATGATGGATTTCGAGGGCAACCAAACTAGCACATACGGCTACATCAACTTGGAGCCGGCGGTAGGGCCAATCCAATCAAGCGTGAAGTTTGAAGTAATTGAAAAGAACCAGACTACCACATGATCTTTGGGAAGGCCGTGGATGCACAATCTCAAAATCGTCCCTTCAACATACCACCAATGCACGAAACAAGTGTTGAACGGAGAAGTCGTTCGCATTCCCGCGTCACTTTGTCCCCCTATGCACCGGTCTCTGCGTAGAAGCACATGGGCCGAAGGAGGGTTCAAAAGGCGTGGCGACCAAGATTCATGATTTTCGCTACCAAAATGGACATCGCTCGAGAGATAGCGACAAACCGGAGATACCCGCAGAGGAGACCGTCCTTCCACCACCTCCTCGAAAAGGAAGACTCGCCGAGTCTCTTGCCACCGGGCGTAACCCGTGCCCGCACCAAGCGAGAGTACACCCTTACCGCAAGACGAAGCAAAAAGGGAAAGCTCACACATTATCACCGTTGTTAGGAATTAGCGGGGAGACCAAGGCCGGTCTCTCCGCCCGAAGGAATGTCTTCACAATAACCAAGAGGAAGTTCCGGACGCCCCTAAGAAGCTACAAGATGGGACCGACTTAACCACCGACGAACTCGAAATGTCAATATAGGGAATGAGGAATTTCCGCGACCCATTCCGATCGGGTTCGACTCTACATCCTCGCGGAACGCTCAAAGCTAGTCGACCTACTCAAAGAATATCGGGACGTCTTCGCATGGACTTATGAAGAAATGCCTGGCTTGGATGGAAAACTGGTCACCCACCATTTGCATGTGATACCCGGATCCAAACCAGTCTAGCAACCTCCAAGACAATTCAGACACGATGTAGAAGAACAAATCAAGGCGGAGGTCCAGAAATTACTAGCCGCTGGTTTTGTCAAACCTATTCACCATCCTACTTGGTTAGCCAATATCGTTCTCGTTAAAAAGAAGAATGGTCAGATCAGATCTTTGTGTCGATTTCGAGAGATCCGAACAAGTGCTTTGCCCTAAAGACGATTTCCCGCTACCTAACATCGACATGCTGGTAGACGCTACCAGTGGACATGGTATGTTCTCTTTCATGGATGGATATAGCGGTTACAACCAGATAAAGATGTATGAGCACGACGCAAGCAAGACTACTTTCCGAACCCCTCTTGGAAACTTCTATTACACCGTAATGCCTTTCGGTCTGAAGAACGCTAGCGCCACTTACCAACGCGCCATGACTACCATCTTCCACGATATGATGCACAAGCAAGTCAAAGATTACGTAGATGATGTGGTGGTTAAATCGAAGACTCGAGCGGATCATCCAGAAACGCTGCGACAAGTATTCGAAAGATGCCGCGAATACAAGTTGAAGATGAATCCTTTGAAATGCGCCTTTGGTGTCTCTTCGGGGAAATTCTTAGGATTCCAAGTAACATCCGCAAGAATAAAAGTTGATCCAGTCAAAACGCAAGCTATCCTCACGATGCCGCCACCACGAACTGTGAGGGAGCTCCAGAGTTTCATGGGCAAAGTAAACTACATTCGTCGCTTCATACCGGGGTTTGACTCACCACTACGTTTACTCCTCTCGCTAAAAAAGGAGCGAATTTCACATGGACTACGTCTCAAAGAAAAAGCGTACCAAAAGATCCAGCAAATACTGTCCTCCCCAACCGTCATGAAGCCTCCTATGCAAGGGAGACCACTATGTCTCTACACAGCCTTTAGCGATACTGCCATCGGAGCTCTCCTCGCGCAAGAGGACGACAAAGGAATGGAATACCCCATATACTATTTCAGTCGAACGTTGAGAGACGCCGAACTCAGATACCCCAAGGCGGAAAAGGCGTGTTTAGCACTGATTCATTCCATCCAGAAGTTCAGACACTACCTCCTCTCCAATAAGGTAGTGCTAGTGTCCAAATCAGACCACTCGTAAAGTTTCTCCTCTCAAAACCTGCCTTGATAGGGAGGCCGGCTAAGTGGCTCCTGCAGCTGTCAGAGTTCGACATAACGTGCGTCTCCCTAAGGGCCATAAAAGGACAGGCTATTGCAGACCTGTTAGCAGCATTCCCAGGAGAAAACACCGCAGAATTACGAGAAGATCTCCCGGGAGACCTTCCAGATATCTTTTAGTCAAAGAAGAAACATGGTCTGCTATTCTTCGATGGCTCTTCCACCCCCCAGCACTAATATCAGAGGAGCGGGTGTTGTATTAGTATCTCCTGCTGGAGAAGTCTTCTCGCACTCTTTCAAGCTAGACTTTCCGTGCACCAATAACTCAGCTGAATACGAAGCCTTCCTCATTGGACTATCACTAGCTAAACAAGCCGGGGCCACACGTTTGGAGATAAGAGGAGATTCCAAATTACTCATCAACAGTGTAAACGGGATCTATGCATTGAAAGAACTAACACGGCGCCAAACAGGTGAAGCACAAAAACTACTAAATTATTTCGCCGAAGCAACCATCACACATGTCGGCCGTAGCAAAGCAACAAGCATGCCGACCGCTTAGCTACACTAGCCTCAAAGCTACGGTTCGAAGGAACCGAGGAAAACCGACAGTAAAACGGCGAACCATATCTTCAACATGGCTTTCACAACCTGAGAAAGCCGAAGACGATGACTGGAGAACTCCTATCATTCAAGAACTCAACAACTCGCTTTTCCAAAGGAAGGTCGACCTCAAGACTTTGCGGAATTTCTTTATGCTTCAAGGTGTCCTGTATCATCGAAATCCAGACAGCTCTCTGTCAAGGTGTCTCGGGAAAGAGAAAGCACAACAACAACTTGAACATGTTCATACCGAAGTCTGTGGAATAACATCAGTAGTAACCCTCTACCGTCGTTTACAACGACTTGGATACTATTGGCCGGAGATGGAAACCCAGTCCACGACTACTCCGTAAACCGTGTCCAAATTGCCGGGCGCCCCATGTCGTCGAAGTAAGTCCTCAACATCGGTCACACTGGGATCGGCGGGAGCCGTACATGGTTTTCCTTCGCGATGGCATTCTTCCTACTAACAAAGAGGATGCGTCCAAGCTAAGGCAGAAGTCCAAAAGATTCGTGTTCCATGATGGGGTTTTATATCGCAAGAGTTTCGGGGGAAGTCTACTAAGGTGTTTGAGTGGTACAGAAATCCCAGTTATGTTAAGAGAAATGCACGAAGGCGAACACCAAGGGAAACAAAACTATTCCCGCGAGATACACGAGAGGTACTACCGGCCGACCATGGAAGACGACGCGGCTACCTTCGTTCGTAAATGCCGAGAATGCCGAGTCACGGAAACCTCATCCACGTGCCTCCAACACCCTTGCACGCGATAAGTAGCCCGTGGCCCTTTTATACTGGGGACTCGACATCATTGGGAAGATCAACCCACCGTCCTCAAAAAAGCATGAGTACATAATAACCGCGACCGAGTACTTTACCAAGTGGGTCAAGCTGTCCCATTGAAAGGAACCACTGGAGCCACAATCGCGGCATTCATCAAGGAACACATCATCTGCCGTTTTGGCGTACCTAAACACATCATCACTGACAACGGCACGCCTTTTGCTAACAAGCAAGTACAGGAACTGCTTGAAAGGTACGAAATCAAACAAGTCTTCTCTACCGCCTATTATCCCCAAGGAAATGGGCAAGCCGAAAGTACCAACAAGACTTTGATCCGAATCCTCAGCCGGACAGTACACGACAATCCCAGAATCTGGCACGAGCAATTGCCAATGGCACTCTGGGCGTACAGAACATCTCCTAGAAGCTCCACCGGCATGTCTCCTTATTCCCTCGTCTACGGTACAGACGCGATCCTCCCCGCAGAAATCAAGATCCCGTCAGCCAGAATTGCCGCAGCAAGCGGACCCCAGTGGAAGGAAGCCGAATCACTCAATGCCAAAATTGCGGAACTAGACACTCTGGACTCCAGAAGATCCCGGGCAGAGGAACATGCACAAGCATACAGAAATAGGATTTCGTGGCATACAACATCCATGTAAAACCCTGGGTTTTCAAGGAAGGAGATATGGTGCTAAAAACCGCCAAACACATCCAAAGAAGATGCATCGGCACCGAAGTTTTCTCCCAAATGGGAAGGGCCGTACATAATCACTAAAGCATATAACAGTGGTTACTACAAGATTATCAAAGAAGATGGGGGAAAGCTAGAGGCGGTCATCAACGGAAAGTGGCTTAAGGCGTACTACGCCTAATCATTTCCCTGCAACATGCTACATCAAAAGTGTGAACGACCAGGCACTCTCTCTGCTTTTACTTTCTTACCAGTTATTGAATTTCAATACAATCCAACAGATTAACAGAATCTCTTTATTTCTTCAAAAAAAAAAAAAAAAAAAAAAAAAGAGAGAAAAAGGAGCTTTTAAATCTCATAATACAAATCAGAAAAGCCCATTAGCAAATTATAATTCCTACAAAATATCATCTTCAATCGACCATGATATCTTTCAGTCCTACTTTTTAAATCTTGAGTTAACTCTTCAATCCTCCGAGACCGGGCTAAAATTTCCTCCTCTTCCAAAGATGGCTTTTGTGGCAGGAATCACACCAGCAAGAATACCAGCCCTGTCAACCTTCACAATATTGAGGCGATGCCGCAACCAGCTAACGTTAAACTCCAAGGATTCACAGGTGGACACCATATTCTCCCACTTTTGAATGGCTGACTCCAGTAGCAGCATGAATGGACACATTCTCCATCTCAAGCAATCATTGGCAAAAGACAGTTCACTACGGAAACCAAAGCGGATTTAACAAGTACTTCACCACGCTCCCTGGTAGCAATATGGCCGTATGTTTTCCATATCTTCGTATAAAGGGCCACGAATTCTTTCCGCACTAGGAAACCACCAACATTCCGATAATTGGAGGAGAGACACCTCTATACGAGTCCCAAAACGACAAACTGCTAAGGGTATTCATGACAAGAGAGCCCTAAATCAAAGCATCCTCCAAGTCTGCAGCAGTCAACAAAGGTCGGGCTTGAAGGAAGGGGAATGACTAGGTCATCCTCGTCGATAACAATGAACGCATGCTCCAACGGGATATCTCTCGCACAAAAGGGAAATTTTCCATTTATACAACAAGCGTTAAAGTGTACGTCTGTCTGCCAAAGAAGAAGAAAACATACCGGTATGATTTTCTTAACCCGAATAACCTTTGTTGGGGTGCCCATACGAGAGTCAGAACTCGCACCTTCATCCGGGGAACCTGACTGGTTAGAAGATGATTCGAATCTGCGCGACATGACAAAGAGAGAAATCCAACAAGAAGAACCCTTTTCTCAAACGAGGAGACGATGCAATTATTTTTTTGGATATGAATACGGAATCTTAAAAAGGGAAAGGAAGCAATGAGAGACATAACGCTTCCAGATTTTAGCATGAATAATGCCCTAATTGAAGCCGCACGTGAAGGAAAGCAAGATAAGGAAACTTTGCTATCGGAAGAAACTCCCTCCTTATTTTACATCACGCCCGCACGCACGGCTTCCAACTTGCACCGGCCCCACACTTTGCGACCTCCCAATGGCCCCAAGTCACGCCTACAAGCACGCACGGTTTCAACACGCCGAACCCCACCAATTTCCCAAGTCACGCCTTGCAAGCACGCACAGCTTCCACATTGCGCTCGGCCTCAGCCGCACAACTTCTACACTTAGCACACTCGGTTTCCCAACTCACGCCAACTTCCCAACGTCGCCCCAGCCGCGCGGCCCACCAATTGTGCCAGCCTCCCGATTTGTGCAAAACTACCAGAGGCAAGGATTCCAAATCCTATTTATAAAGGTCAGACAAGCCTCCTTCAATTTTCTTTACGGTTTGCTGTTAATAGTTTGTCACCATCTTATGCTTACCTCGCAACAAAGCCCCTGTTCCGAGCTAAGCAGGGACTTAATGTTGATGGTGGTTTTTAAACAAGGGGTAAAATCGTAAAACCCCATGATCTAGTGTTACCCACAACACATTAACTAAGAGCATTTAACTCAGGTGTAAATAATTAATAGGGGTATTTTTCAAAATACCAGATTAGGTTTTCAACACGTAACCATAATTCCAAAACCAAGCCGCATACTGCGCACCATGGCAACAATGCCAAACCAAGCCGCATACTGCGCACCATGGCAACAATGCCAAACCAAGCCGCATGCTGCGCACCATGGCAACAATGCCAAACCAAGCCTTATGCTGCGCACCATGGCAACAATGCCAAACCAAGCCGCATACTGCGCACCATGGCAACAATGCCAAACCAAGCCGCACATCTGCGCACCATGGCAACAATGCCAAACCAAGCCGCACATCTGCGCACCATGGCAACAATGCCAAACCAAGCCGCATCTGTGCACCATGGCAACAATGCCAAACCAAGCCGCACCCGCGCACCATGGCAACAAGGCCATATTTCCAAGCCGCTATGCCTTTGGCCCACGCCAAATATAGCGCCCTAGGCTTGCAAGACTTGCAACTAGGTCAACATGGCCGCACGTGCCATTGGCACATGCCAACACGTATCGCAGGCCATATTTCCAAGCCGCTATGCCTTTGGCCCACGCCAAATATAGCGCCCTAGGCTTGCAAGACTTGCAACTAGGTCAACATGGCCGTGACGTGCCATTGGCACATGCCAACACGTATCGCATGCCATATTTCCAAGTCGCTATGCCTTTGGCCCACGCCAAATATAGCGCCCTAGGCTTGCATTACTTGCAACTAGGTCAACATGGCCGCACGTGCCATTGGCACATGCCAACACGTGCCGCAAGCCATAATTCCAAGTCGCTATGCCTTTGGCCCACGCCAAATATAGCGCCCTAGGCTTGCAAGACTTGCAACTAGGTCAACATGGCCGTACGTGCCATTGGCACATGCCAACACGTATCGCAAGCCATAATTCCAAGCCGCTATGCCTTTGGCCCACGCCAAATATAGCGCCCTAGGCTTGCAAGACTTGCAACTAGATCAACATGGCCGCACGTGCCATTGGCACATGCCAATACGTATCGCAAGCCATATTTCCAAGTCGCTATGCCTTTGGCCCACGCCAAATATAGCGCCCTAGGCTTGCAAGACTTGCAACTAGGTCAACATGGCCGCACATGCCTTTGGCACATGCCAACACGTATCGCAAGGCCATATTTCCAAGTCGATATGCCTTTGGCCCACGCCAAATATAGCGCCCTAGGCTTGCAAGACTTGCAACTAGGTCAACATGGCCGTACGTGCCATTGGCACATGCCAACACGTATCGCATGGCCATATTTCCAAGCCGCTATGCCTTTGGCCCACGCCAAATATAGCGCCTAGGCTTGCAAGACTTGCAACTAGGTCAACATGGCCGTACGTGCCATTGTCACATGCCAACACGTATCGCAGGCCATATTTCCAAGCCGTTTATGACTTTGGCCCACGCCAAATATAGCGCCCTAGGCTTGCAAGACTTGCAACTAGGTCAACATGGCCGTACGTGCCATTGGCACATGCCAACACGTATCGCAGGCCATATTTCCAAGCCGTTTGACTTTGGCCCACGCCAAATATAGCGCCCTAGGCTTGCAAGACTTGCAACTAGGTCGACATGGCCATACTTGCCATTGGCACATGCCAAACACACACGCTGGTAGCCTAACTTGCAAACCGTGCAACCTACCACCAAGGCATTCCGCACATGCCATTGGCACATGCCAAACACACACGCTGGTAGCCTAACTTGCAAACCGTGCAACCTACCACCAAGGCATTTCGCACATGCCGTTAGCGGAAACCACACACGCACCAGCAGCTCTGGCATTACCACTTATGCTCGAGGTGCAACTCGCAACGAAGGCATTCCGCACATGCCATTGGCACATGCCACATGCGTCCCTAGCAGCACCACTTGCACGCAAGATGCAACCAACACTCGAGACTTCAACACAAACTGGGGAATGCTTTCTATGGTTTTGGTTTGGCGGTCACAAGATGCAGGCCGACACTACGCTCACATTAAGAAAGCGTGAAAAGGAATAAAGCGATCAAATAAATGAGGAAATAATGGTGAAAACATTTTCACCCATTAACACCATGCGATTTACCACCTCCTCTCATTATTTCACCCTTTACTCTCTTCCTTCATGAGACCAGGGTACGTTTCAAACTCGACTTGTATAAATAGGTCTTACCTATTTCTAACGACAACAAGTCTCGTCGGAGAAAAATACTACACTCTCGTAAAGGAAACTTTGCAAGCTCTCCCAAAAGCTTCCATCTCTTGCAAGCTTCCTAAGCTTTCACTTTCTCGATACAAGTCGAGATACTACTCTCCTCAACACCTTTCTTTGCTTCCCTCCCCAAATCAACCCTTCTCCTCCACTTTGTGACCGAAGCAAGTCTGGAACGGCCATTTCTTGGTTTAGGCCGGACTTGTACAGATTGATCTCTCGAATCTATAACGTGCTCACATGCAGCACATTTGTTTAGGGTTTGAACTAGTTTCTCACTCACCTACCGAATTTACCGAAATCGGCAGAAACGATTTTTACCCATAAACAACGGTACATTCAAGGTTATTGAGAGGAAGGATACTGCTCAACAGAAAAAGTGGCATGTGTTAGATTTGAATAGCATGCTTGTTAATGGTGCTTATGTGGAGTTGTCTGTGGTGTACAAACGGGTGCACCTTGTCTTATCTTTGGATTTAGTAGAATTTTGTAGATGTGTATATGTCTTACACCAGTGTAAACTAAGATATTTAAAAATAAAAATTATATGGTCATATGGGTACTCTTTTTTTCGGGCTCGAAAAGAGCTTTCCGAATATACAAAGTTTGCTAATTTTGGACAAACGGTTCAAAATATAAATTGTTTTTTAATTATTTTTATGTTAATTAAAATTGTTGACATCGATCATAAGTCATTATGGACTAAACTGCAAATATTTGGACTAAATTGTAAATGATAAGGGTTATTAGTGTACTTTCTCATATTATGGACTAATTTGTACCTAGTTGACTCGGGCTGGACTAAACCGTACTTTTAGACTGACTTTTGGACTAAACCGTATTTTTCCCTTGTATGTTTCTACTCTAATTAGTCGGGCATGAATCGGTGAAAGTGGAGAAACCACTATGTTGTTGGGTGGCCTCAAATTTAGCAACTTTGAGCCTGCAGATAATGAGTTCCAACTTCTGGCCAATTTTATTTCCTCACCTATATCTTAAGCCTTGCCCTTCAGTAGATGATCTATTTCAACAATGTATTATTTGGAAATTTCAACAATTATCCGGTATCATGTAAAACCAACATGTCTGAATTCCACTGTACTAGCAACCCGATCTTTGGTGCAAACCTAGAATGTCAATGTTGTATCCAGTGCTTGAAATTATTTGGGTTGTTCAAAGTCTCTGAGATTGACCTTCATACATACAAATTTTGTGTACCAGTCCAAGGATGCAAGTAAAACAAGTTCTTCCAAATAAAAATTATTATTGCACACCAAGATATAAGTATTAGTATGCGGCGCAATGAAACCAAAGTAAAACGGATGAGCAACGAACATTATAATGAAAACTCTTAAGTTTTTTGTTCCAATGAAGAGTTGCACACCAAAATATCAGGTCAGGAAGCGTGCTTATTAAAAAAATGAACTCATAATTGCATTAAAAATGAAAAAAGTAAATGATCTCATAAATTTAACTTGCACACTTTCTTCACAAGAATCTGAAGTTAATGGGAACCGTATCCACATATGTGCTCGTCATATCATTGCCCCATACTTAGGTGGTTTCTGCCTTTCTGGAATTACTTAAAGAGATGTAATTTTCTCTTCATGTTGTTCTCAGAAAGAAATTCAATTTTTATTTTTACAACTTCATCGGATGATTCTGTGGTGTATGGACGACACCCAAGAATCATTCAATGCTGCAACTCCAAGTTCCGTCCTTCGGCTTATTGGATCATTCTTAGTTGAAGGCTGATAACTTATTGGAATGCCGGTGACTTATTTGGTGTACTTAAAAACGCTCCGATACCATGTTGCAGCTAATCCAACGAAATCTATCAATTCCTTACAAGTTATACAACAGGATTTATACAACTTACAAGGTGCCGGTGCCTAAAGATATATACTTACTGACTTGTGCAACGAAATTGTATTCTGGATCATTTTGCTATGCTACACAACTTTTTTCTTCTTCTTCTTCTTTAACTGCATATTTTTTAGGTAAGAATAATATGTTACATCCCAGAATATATGCCTTAAATGAGTTTCGCAATATC
This sequence comes from Papaver armeniacum, assembly GCA_023531295.1. Classification (NCBI taxonomy): domain Eukaryota; kingdom Viridiplantae; phylum Streptophyta; class Magnoliopsida; order Ranunculales; family Papaveraceae; genus Papaver; species Papaver armeniacum. Next base: position 232,159 of record JAJJWW010004106.1, read on the forward strand.
TGGGGTTTCTGGATAATTACTAACTTCTAATTTGTGATAAAAACAGAGAGTACCGATTTGCTTGGAGCTCCAATAGAATATGTTCAACATCAAGCTTTCATGAAGTTAGTTCAACAATCTATAGAAGAAAAATCCAAACTTTGGAGTGGAATGCCGATAATTTTTACTTCAATTAGTAAATCTTAAAGAAATCAAATATGACAAGAAACGAAAATCTTAAAATAAAATCTGAATCTCATTATGAATTTCACAATAAAAACTTTAAAAGATAGCAGTTACACAAGAATGTTCCTTCTTCCCTTAGCTAAAGAGATCATTAGGTTTAGACCAGCCTAACGGTTATCTATTTCTTGCAGGTGGCTTTCCATATTTACCGGGATTTCTCGCTCTCCTGTCTCAGAAAATATCTTCAGATCTCCTTGTATTTGATGATGATTATGATATGGAAATAAAGACACATTTAAATAATTTCTTGTAGCTATGAGAGGAAAAGTCATTATGACATTAAAACAAAGATGATTTTTTTGTTAATGTGAGGATTCCTATTCACAAACCCTAATTTCATCACTGATCAAGAGGAAGAGAATTTTAACCACGAGATGAACTTTGGAGTGAAGAAGACTAATAGATCTAAGTGTAATGAGACTGCAAGCTTTGAGGTAAAACTTAGAAGTGAAAGAGGCCATCAGTTAAGGAGGTTTATATATGAATCATTACTAACCCTAGGTCTCCAACTCCTGACCCAGGCCAATATCTAAACCGAACCCATCTAGTAGGCCCATTATCAGTACGGGATGCAATGAAAATCAGTACGGGATGCAATGAAAATCTATTATATTATAATTTTTTTGATACAAGAAAATTATTTATTTATAGAGAATGGATGGCTACAGTTGTTTTATTCAAAAGGATTACATCTTCAATATCATGAGGAACCACCTTATCATACTCAAAACCAGACATAGTAGTTCTGGCTTTTTTTTCCAGGAAATCTGCTACACCAATTTTAAATCTCCTAATAAGACTAAAAGACCAACCAGCATGACTTTCCAAAATAAACTTTATGTCGAGAATTAGCCCATAATTTCTCCAATGAACATATGAAGTTTGTTCATTGATAGATTTAACTACAGCTTCATTATAAGACTCAAACACTACGGAAGCTAAACCTTTGCTCACAGCCTAGCACACCGCATCATTCATCGCAAGACATTTCAGTTGTTCCACTTCATGGTCTTCAATCAACCCTCCATCAAAGCATTTTCCTTTTGCTCCTTTGCAATCACCTGCAAAATCTCTCATAATTAGACCAATGCCACCCTTAAGAGTTCCCTTAACAAAAGATGCATCTACGTTGATCTTATAGCAATCTCGATCGGGAGATTCCAAGCTGGTATCTGCAAAATAGATGGACTAGAAGACACATTACCATTAATAAGAGATAAACAATGACTACTTAGATTGAGTATTCCTTCAATAGAGAGATTCCTATTAGGCTTAACATTTTGAAAAACAAGGCTACACCTATCTTTCCATATAAACCAGATAGTTATCATTGGTGGTAAATCTTTTTCACAAAATCACCATTCCCACCTACCTGCTGCTGAGAAGCAGTATCGAACCAACTCAGAATCCAGTTCAATAAATTATCATGCCTAGCCAAAACATTATTCATATTCACATTAATACCTATCCATACAGATTTAGCATAACGACATTCCATAAAAAAGAGATGGTTAGATGTTTCAAAGGGAAAATTACAAAATTCACAATGAAGATCAATATCATTTTTATATCTAAAGATCTTACTTCTAGAGGGAACAATATCTTTCAAACATTTCCAAACAAACAGTTTAACCTTATGTAGGAGCTTAGTTCTCCATAAAGCTATCCACACAGAATCTGGGAATTAGATGATTTCCAACAATTACATTAGTTCTACTACTAAGGATGTTATATGCACTCTTACCGCAGAAAACTCCTTTTTATCTGGAGTCCATATGAGTGTATCAACACCCATCTAAGGGACATGCATAGAAATAATTTTAGATGCAATATCAACAGGAAAAACATTACTGATCAAAACAACATTCCAAGTTCTTGTACCATCTATAAAAAGGTCAGAAACTACAATAAGAGATTGAGTGATAGCCAAACCTGTAATTGGAATAGGAGGGAAGTCTAACCCAACAACCAAACAGTCTAACCAAATATGAATCTTGGTGCCACATCTAACACACCAGAAACTATTATTTTTGATAATATCTTTGCATCTATGTATACCCTTCCAGATCCAAGAACTTGTTTCACTCATGCTATCTTGATTTAGGAAACTAATATCTCTGAAATATTTAGCCTCCATAATTTGAACCCACATCTCATCTCTATCAGTACTGAGCTTCCAAGCCAGTTTACAAATAAGAGCTTGGTTAAACAATTCTAGATTTCTAAAGCCAACGCCTCCTAAATCTTTAGGTTTGTACAGATTAGACCAAGCAATGAACTTAATTCCCTTATTCCCTATGACCCCACCAGAAATTCCTCTGAAGTGAATCCAATTTCTTTATGATAGTAGACGGGATTTTAAAACACCCCATTTGATAAGTTGGCAGGGAGTTAAGGACAGATCTAATCATAGTGGACCTACCAGCCTGGTTTAAAGAAACACTTACCCAATTGTTAAGTCTAGCTTCAAAGGATTGGGCAATTGGATCAACAGACTTCAGTTTAGAGCGACCAAGTAAAAGAGGGGCTCCTAAATATTTTTTAGAATCGTTAACAATAGTCATATCAAGTGCTTTAGACACAATCTTCAGGACTAAGATTACCACTAAAATGCACACAAGTTATTAAAATTTAATAGTTGACCAGAATACTTGCCAAAATTATGCAAGATATCCAAAAAACTATCAATATGATTCATCCTAGCATCACCAAAAATGAGGATATCATCTGCAAAAAGTAAATGGGTTATAGGAGGAGCTCTCCTGGAAACTTTCACACCTCTAATGACACCATTTCTCTCAGCCTACATAGTCCAAAACTTGTTTTTTAGGACACTTGGGCCGCGTGAAAACTGACGGATTTGGCCTGTTATTAAATGTTTTACAGTTGTGATTTGTCATATAATTTCTCGGTGAAAAAGCACAGGAGTCTTGTGTCCATGTTTTCATTTCTATCGCCGCCCACTCTCTCCTCAAATTTCAACACGTATCCGATAGAAACTGTTAAACTACGTAGTCATTTTAGACCTTTGATAATCGCCATCCTACGGTTTGTAATCATATTTAGAAACTTCCCAAAAAGAACTCAAAAGAAAATAGCTCCTATTCTCTCGCCTTGGTGGTTATCAAAGACAAAAGTTCTCGTATACTAATCCTCATTAATTTTTCTGATTTTTGTTCCCTCTCATATCAATCTCGAAATGATCCAGATCAAGGATAGATAGAGACGCGAATTAGTACTAAGGATTCTTGTGATCTCGTATTATTTTTGTTTGTTTTCTTTCAATGAAATACTAGATTCAATTTAGCATTTCTTAAGATGATAAAAAAAAAAATTGTGTTAGTTATACGGGTTAATTTCTCCCTCTTGTTATACTTGATTCAATTTCTAGGTTTTTGATTTTCCATTATTTTGGGTGCAACAACAAACAGAAGAAAATCCGACGTGGGAAGCTCATATCAATCTAAAGATCCTTTCAAAATCATCAAATCCCCGAATTTTTCTTCTTTCAGAGATCTTCGAATGAAGAGTATACCCTAGATTTCTGAATTCTCATCCAATCGTCTCTGTTTCTACTCTTAATCCGTAAGTTCTTACTTTTCTCATTCCAAATTCTGCAATTTTTTCTATATTTTTCATTGATTTCTATCTTAGATTCGAGTTTTAACTCTGATTCGTAATTTCAATATATTTTGAGTAATTCTTAAATCCGATTGCTATAATACTTCGATTTCATTCATAAAAAAAAAATGAAAACAAAATGGTTGAGAAAGATTAACAGTTGGGTCTAATGGAGAGAACCTAGAGATTACTTCTGAAATTGGGAATTCATCAAATTCGAATGTCGGAGTTAAGGAAAATGATCTTTGCTGGATTGAAGTGACAAATGAAAAATTTCAACATGCATCAATCAAGGAGGTAAGAAGCATAAGTTTTTGGAAACACAACCTGTAAGACAGTTCATAGATATAGGTGATACTAGTTTACCCAAAGTGAGATAAGAACCATATAATTTACCAAGTCTATATGAATAACTTGCAATTGATTCTGGAAGAAACATGTCTTTCAAGTTGTAGTTTGTTAACTAATTAATAATTAAGATTGACGATGGTGAGAATATGTTTTCGTTTAATTACTCCAATGAGTTTCGAGATGAGAACTTTGTCGTCCTAGCAATTTTTAAGAAACTTGTTGCATATCGATGTTCATCAGTAAATTTAGTTAGAAGCTTGTAAATTTGGTAAGAAACTTGTTGCGTGTACATGGATAGGTCTAATTCCAATTCCTATAACTAGCAAGTAACATATATTGGTTCAAAAAATGGTTGGTATAGTTTGATACACCCCTGCAAGTAACAATTATTGGTTAAGGAACCTCAAAACACTTATTTAAATCTAAAGTTTGTTGTTGAAAAGTGCCTCTTTTAAATGCAATTCTTTTGAATTTTGTTACGACTACGCTACTTCTACCCATGGAGGCGTCTCATGTAGTTTCTGTTTTCATTTCGCCTCTTAGTCGGCTAGTCTACCATACCTTCATTGAAGCTTAGCCTACGGCTTCTTGGATTTTCTCTTGGTAGTTAAATACAGTGACATATGAAAATGGAATGATAAATTTTGGTTGATAAATACTATATAAAATATTTTTCGTGTGATGTTAGTATCACATGTAACTTGCGTTGTTACACACATTTGCATTATCTTATTTACATGGAGTTCTTTGTTTTTCGTGTTACCTTTGCCATACCATTATTTTTCATATATAAACCGAGATATGATGTTGGTACATCTCAAGTGTTGTCTGCGTGTAACGGAGAACACAAGTTGTCGTCCTGCAAGTAAAACATCAACTGCTTTTTTCATTACACCTGGACATATCTCTTGATTTGATGCATTATTTTTTGCATTACCATTACAAAATTAGAAATTTTCCCATCCATTTTCATTGGATAATTCTTAGATCAAAATTTGTAGTTGACTAAGATGTACTTGTCCGAAATAGGTTTCTTGATGAAAAACGGTGTCTTTATTAGGATTTCATCCTTGTTATTATTGAAGGCATATGGAGTGTCAACTATTAGAAGGTATCTGCATTTGACATTGCAGAGGGAGGATAGTTGATGCCTTTTTCTACCATCTCGTTTTGCCGAAATTATAATTATAGTTTTGATAGGTCTTTGGAAGTGATGGAAAGGGCTATATACGTGGGATGGGTGGCGAGGTATCGAATACTGAAATACTTGCTTCTGCAGCTTATAGGGAACAATTACATTGTTGGGAAATTGAAAAATCAAGGTCTTCTCAAACTCAAATTTGACTACTTTTGAGGAATTTTGAGGAAAGGAAGCTGGATAACAATACCGCTCAACCCTCCACTGCTGCTCCACAACAGGTATGTCACGCTTGTTATAATTGTTCTTTCCTGGTGACATTTTACTAAGTAGCATAACAGGTTTTCGATTTCTTTCATTGGCATATATGATGATCCAGAGATCTTAATGAATGTTGTGACACTTTGACGTTGGTATGACATATGCATGATATATATGATACACAAACTTGACCTTTTAGTTACATATTTTCAAAGCATCCTGCTTGTTTGTTGATACACATTTTTCTCGATTTTAGTGTCCGGATTTCTATATTTCTTTTTATAAACTTCTCTCTCGTATAGTAATTTGGTCCCATACTATCAAAGTAACAGTAATCAAGTAATGCTTGGGTGCGTCTTGAGTAGTTTAAGGAAGAAGGCAGTTGCACTTGGACGTGTTAATTTAGTACATCACCAAATGACGAGAACTATGAAGTCCTTACTGATGAAATTATTGATGAACATATGGAACTATGTGTTGGAGATGGATAACTTGGAGATATTGATCTTGGCGAGACGATTGAATGGCCAAAGAAATACGTAACTCGTGCACTTGGATGTTAAATCACACCTTTTTGGTTTTATTGTTCATTGTTGTTTTGAACATGAAGTAGCTTTTGTTGTTAAATTTAGAGATGTTTGGGGTTGTTAACTTAACCAATTCAAAGTTTATTTTAATTTGATGAGTTGCATTTGCTTACAAAATTCATTTGGTTGTTTGTTTGTACTATTTATCCGGAAACAATAATAAAGGAAAAATAATTGGATATAGATCAATCGATTCACTAAAAACCGAGCCTGGTGAATTAGATCGCTAAAATCGACTCTAATGAAATCGACTCACACAGAATCGATATGGTCCGGATCTACGATTATAGAATTTCACCATCATCATCGTAGTTTATTTTAGACAAAAAGTATGTTGTTTATATTGGACAAAAACGAACCGTCATATAATAAATAGTACACCAAATATAGGACATACTTTAGGACAGATCATATTAGTCATATAACTCCATTTTCGACAGTTTTGGCCTGTCCCAAATCCCGAGTTTTGGACTAGTGACCACCACTTGCTTCTGCCATGATATTGTAGTTGTAGATGTGTTTTCGTTTTTTAAGGCTTCTATCCTTTTTCTACACAGAGAGACAATGGGAGGCATAGTTTAGGGTTCACCTATACTACAACTTATAAGGGTTATAGAATCAGCCGTCAAATTTAGGGTTCCCTTATAACAGATTACTGACCTAGTTACGGACGGCTGTGATGAAGAATTTTAAACTAAGAGATTCTGAAAAAACTACAAAAAGGAATACAGTTAAATCTTCAACCACATAAGGAGATATCATAGAGGAAGCTAATTGATGATAAGAAAGAAGCACAAGCCGTATGAAGAAATGTAAAATTCAGATTTTGAGAGGAGATATCATTATGTTTGTTGTTGATGCCATTTAAATACCACCACCACTTGCTTTGCCATGATTTTGTAGTGCAGATCTATTTTCTTTTTTTAGGAGCTTGTATCCTTGTCTACACAGAGAGACAATGGGAGGCACAGTTTAGGGTTCACCTATACTACTATATGTAAGGGTTAAAGGATCTGCCCTAAAATTTAGGGTTCCCTTATAAGAGATTATTTCAACTTTATCAACGACCGTTACCATATCTATGACTAACCGAAATTACGGACATACACATACTCACGGACGGATGAGATATGCAATTGATAAAATTGGAGAAACTTTAAGATATTGATCTGACCAACTTTTTACAGTTGACTAAAGTAGTCAAACCATCCAAACAGTCAAATGAACTATAACAAACACTGCCTCTTTAATCAATCAAAAAAATAATAATAAAACAATGGTTTGACTGATCATGAATGGTCTGATGTCGTAGTATATATAGAAGCAGAATTCCTGAAGAAAGTGTGTTCAAATGTAAATGCATCCAAGTACCGTAAGAGGTCGAAAGAATCAGCGCAACATCAGCCTATATCAACAGTTAAAAGAGAGCTACGTACTTAAATCCATCTTTGTTCTCCAAGCCTCAACTGATCTAAGCTCTTCGGAATTTGATGCTCCTACTCATTTATTTTTAGGTACATATATACTTTAAGAACAGTTGATGCAAAAATAGATATGGTTTCTAGATTAGCAGTGGAAATAAAGGGTATATGGGGCATTAGGAGCTCAGCTAGAAAATGTGAAAAAATGGGTAAGTGATATGGTGTTTTTGTAGTAATTGAAATCATCTCACCAAAATGATTATGTGATGATTCCAACTAAATCCTAGCTAGGAAATAAATGTATGAATTGGAGCTATCTCATCTGAATTACTTATTGAGCTTGACAATAAGGCATCCACCACGTGACACAAACTAGTCCGGCAGTTGATACATATATATATTTTAAAAACAATGTTTAAAAACAAAACCTGTTTAAGTGTGAAGATGACAGATGCAATTTGAGTTGGTAAAAGGAACTATTAAAATATTGACCTTATTGAGGAATTGTCAGGAAAGATTTTGTGTAACACAATCAACCCAGAAGGTATCTGTATGGAGGATCATCTAGGGTGCATTAGACACTTGTATGGTAAATGTGGGCAGGATGTGGTGGATGCCTTACGCCTGGTGTGTTATAACCCAATTACATCTCTGTAACTTTCAAAAAGATAGATGCAGGTTATTTGAAGAACTTCAAGAAAATCATTGTATTATGGCGATTCCAGTTGCAAGCAACAACCAGTTTGGGATCTAAAAACGATGATGCATTTACTTCATTTCTTATACGTAAAAAAAAAAAAAACACTCGATGAGATGAAAACAGGGCACATCCGTAAATAGAATTTGGATAAGTTTATTATTGGAGGAAAATTCTAAATTGAAGGAGCTTATACCAATTTTTAGGTAACATACTGAAATTGGATTTAGGTATGCTTTTACGCATTCAGATTACAATTTCATGAATAAAAAAACAAAGAAGAAGAAAAATTGGCAAGGAGCTAGAGAACTTCTCCACCGCTTCATAATTCAATTTAATTGTGTCAATCAATACATGGAGTTGAAGATATAAACTAGCAGATTCCGTTTTTCTTCTTGGTGTGGTCAACCAAGACATAGAGATGAGGGAGAAGGAAAAACAAAAAGAAGGAATCTCTGAAAATCTTCAGCCATCTATGAAGATGACCGAGAAGAAGCATGTGGTTGACACCATTGAAATTAAGATCTTGAGAGGAGAAATCATGATGCTATTGTTGTTGATGCTGTTAAACTGCCACCATCACTTGCTTCTGCCATGATTTTGTAGTTGCAGATATATTTTTTTTTAGGGTTTCTCTCCTGCTTTCCAGAGACGATGGGAGGCGCAGTTTTTAGGGTTCATCCGTAGAAAAATGCACTATACGGCTACTTATAAGAGTTAGAGATTCTGCCGTCAAATTTAGGGTTCACTTGTAACCGTGTATTTCGAATCTATCACTTGACCTAACGTCTGTTAGATATCTACGGCTAACCGGAATTCCCGACAGCTATATGGACGGCTGTGACATGCAGTTGATAACTGAGAACCTTAAAGATATTCATATCTGACCAACTTTTAGCAGTTGACTAAACAAGTCAAACTATCCAAACAGTTGATCAACAGAATTAAAGAAATACTGCCTCTTGTGCCTCTGGGCTCATTAGAATTTAAACTCCTGTAGGAATATCTCTCTGTTCAAAGCAACTGTGACCGTGTGCAAT
>JAJJWW010004106.1:241522-265574 GCA_023531295.1 Papaver armeniacum
ACCAATGAAGGCATTGTTGGAATCTTGCAACAATTAACATCACGTTAGATGTATCAAAAGTAATATGTAAAGAACTAATCCGAAACAACTTGAAGAGGGCAGAATCACAGGTTCAACAAGTTGTCCTTAACACATTAGTTCGCGGGTATACTCGAGATGAGTAATGCTAAACCCCTCACAGCGAAGATGTGTCCAGGATAAGACTGCCCGATATAACTTGAGTTAGCACAACGCAAGTTACCCTCTCTTCGAACTTAGCAACGGGGATGGATGTAAAAACTATGGAGAAACCCTAGAATAAAAGAAGAATTTTTCAGTGTATAGAAAAACAGATTTTCGAGTTGTATTTATAGGATGAAATACTTGCAAATCAAGTTAGGTTTTGGTTTTCTTCAAAAACAAGTAAAAGGAATTTTACCATAAATAAAACTCTTAATTTTGGAATTAATTTCCTAAAGAAAAACTCGCCAAAAATAAATCCGTGTAGAAAAGGGATTTGGTGCATGGCATACGCGCATATCGCATTGCCTACCCGCTCCACCCACGTTTTTCAATTCATGCATAAGTGTATGATTATATAGTGGAGCTCCTCTTTAGTTTTCCACAATGTGGGACTAAAGGTTCCACTTCATTCACCCAAAAATGAGTGAGTATCCTTAGACCCTTAGGTCATTAGATCAAACCACACCAAGACCATAAAACCTTTTTAATTAAAACTCATTTTGTCCAACAATCCCCCACATGAATGAAATCTCGGAAAACGAAAAAATCGAGTAAGGAAAATACCATTTAGGCAAAGGTGTCCATGAGGTCTTGAACCCTTACTTAGTGAGAACTTCCGGAACTACTAGCTAAGCAGTGAACCTAGTCTTGAACTGATATCGTTGGTGTAATTCGTGACAACAACCCACATGATATTCTCCTGGTGTTGCTAAGTTCGTGCCGTTTTGTCCAATTTGGCCCTAGACATATCCTGTTTCTCCCGAGAATGCTCAAGAGAATTGGCTCAATTCTCATAGGAAAGCCCACTTCCACATTCAGATAGGTGAGTTCCATCAAGAGTGTTTTTGCTACACCCCACTTCAATCTTAAATTGAAACTATGGAACGTATTAAGACTTATTTAAAAGTCATCCTCCACATGCAAGTCACACTATCACATCAACACCATAGGGAAGGGACGAGAGAATGAAATTCTCGATAGTGTTTACCTTTACCCACCATGAATTAGTTGTCTATTCGAAACCTTGATCTTGGAATCTCCAGTCGGCAAGGTTGAGTATCCTTCATGGAAAGTTTAATTATTGAGCCTAAGCCCCATCCCCTCGATGCTTTACTAACTATCTCCTTGGACAAACCTTTCGTCAAAGGTTACGCAATATTCTCCTTGGACTCTATCCAATCAATGGAAATATCGCCGATTGAGATTAGTTAGTTTTTAGCTTTAGCTATTAAAGCTAGGCTAACACAGTGTATAGATATAGATGGCACAGGCCTATGCCGAGGAGAGGAATATCTTCTAAAAAGTATCTTTGGCGCTCGGCCCCCTCTCATGCTTTATCTAACGCAATACTCTTAGATTCCATAATGAATTGAGAAATATATGTCTGTTTGGAAATTTTCAAAAAACAAACCCTCCTGCTAGAGTGAAAGCATATCCACTCGTAGACTTAGACTCCTCTGAGTCAACTATCCAATTTGCATCACAAAGTCCCTTAAGGACAGCAAGATACCTTTAAGTAAATCAAACAAAAGGTAATAGAGTATTTTAGATACCATAATACTCTCTACTAAGTGCATCCCAATGCTCTCTCGGACAACAAGTATATCTACTTAACTTACTCACAATATAGGCAATGTCTAGACTCTTACGATTCATTAAATTCATCGGACATCCTATAATTCTCGAGTATTCAAGTTAAGATACTCCTGCTACCCTTATTTTCTTGAGACTACAAAAATAATCGTGCGGAGTATAATCGGAAGCTTACAATTATCGATTGTATCTCTTAAGCACAAATTCAATATTATGAAAACGAATAAGACTATGAATGTTATATTATTCTCTAATCCGCATCCCTAAGATTACATCAACAGGGCCTAAGTCTTTCAAGTCAACGTTCTCATTCAGCATATAATTTTAGTGGAATTAATCACATCTATGTTTGTATCAAGTATAAGCATATCATCAACATACAAGCATACAATACACATGCATCCTAAACAAGTAACTTGTCAGATTCATTAACCTATATCCACCACTCATTATCACATGAACAAAAAAAAAAAAAAAAAATCATGTCACTGCTTACGTGCTTATTTGATAACCATTCAAAGTTCGTTCAACTTACAAACTTTGTCTTCACAACCTTTCACCACAAAGCCCTCAGGTTGGTTTATGTAAACTTCTTTATCTAATTCACCATTTAAAATGTTCTTTTACATCCATCTGATGTATCTCTGAGTTGTTAAAAACATATATAAAATTAACATCCTAATAGAGGTAATTTTAATCACATGTGAATAGGTTTCAAAGAAATATACATATTCATTCTGTTTGTAGCCTTAAATCACCTACCTAGCTCTTATATTTTATATACCTGATTCGTCTTCCTCTAAGGGTAATGACTGACTGGTTGAGAACACATCTAGGGGATCATCTATTTCTCTTTCGAGAGTCAGATTTCACAACAAACATTCTCAAATAATTCAACATCCCTAGATTCCATAATTATATTCAACCCAATGTCAGAAATATCAGATTTCACAACCATAAATTTATATGCTCAACATAGCCACAAAAATATCGTCAACAATTTTGGGTCCCATCGAGCCCCCACATTTTCAAGTTTGTGTAAGATAGTTGTCTATCATTCCATATTCATATGAAGTTTTATCTGATCCTTTAAAGGTTATGTTTAGAATATAACAAACTAAGAGAACGGCCTCCCCTCCACAAGCTTGCAGATAATTCTGAACTAATCAACACGGCATTCATCAGACTTATTGGTTTTACTCGTAAGAACCCATAACTGGTTTTCAATTTCATGTTTGTACATCTTAAAGGATTCTAAGGCTTCACTCTTAACTCTAAGCAAAATATACCTGACAGTATCTATTACAATTAGTCATGAATGTGAGAAACCATTTATAACCACCTCTTGTGTGATCTACCATCATCACAACTAGGTCTTAATGAATTAATTCTAAGGGTTAGAATTTCTCTGGACAATCTTATTGAATGATATTTGAACATGCTTATTTTCTATGCAAATTTCACACTTATGACCTCTGTCTAAATTGAATTTTGGTATGTTGCCTATGCAAGCCAATTTGTGCATTGATTTTCTATGATCAAGTCTATCATGCCAACCATTCAATGTCTCATACACATATAAGTATAAAAATCATTCGTCTTCAACTCAGCAAAGTATGTAAATTTATATAGATCCTCAGTCCTATACATGATTAATCATTGCATGAATTACTACAGTTTTTCCAGAGGTTAATCCAATTTTAAAAGCTCTTGTCACCAAGAACAGAACAAAAGACAAGATTCTTACAGATGTCCGGAACAAGAAGAAGAACTTCATTTAATATGAGAGTGTTTCAAGATGTAAGTTGCAACTTAATCTTTTCTTTCTCTGCAACCTCTGATGCAGATGAGCAACCCATATAGAGTTTCTCTCGTCATCCCCTAACCTCTGTTAGGAGGTAAACATATTTATGTTTTCAAAACCATTCTTGGTGGCTCCAGAGTCCACCCACCAGTCTCTCACATTGGTTACCATAACATAAGACATCATGCCACTCTACTTGTCTATGTTCCATTCACCAAAATAGCACTATTTTTAATTTTCTTTTATATTATTATTAAGGTCTTTACGTTCTCAATAGTTAATTGTCATATGATCAATATTTCTATAAACGTAACAATTACCCTTAATTTTAATAATGTTAGATTAAGGTTTATGAAAAGTACCTATTGTGAAGGCTCCGCATACTTTCTTTTGAAACCATACTTAATATCACGGTAGCAGAACAACATGTCCCGAGTCAACATATAGAAGATCAACCCCCAAGCAGCGCCAACTAAATTGACCCCTATGTTTCTCGTAGCCGAAAACAGACCCAAACTTCATCCATGTGAAACCAAAGTAGTCTCACCAATGATCCATATCTACTCGCCGTGAATAAATATCACGTCCGTTAATTTCTTCCCTTCAATCCTGGCTAGTAATCACCATGCCCTTTGCTTCGAGTAAACTGCGTCCTCGTGTCCACTTCTAAATCACGCCACTATAAGTGAATCTCCATGTTCTGAGCATCCTTAACATGCTTTAGTGTAAAACCAAACGAAGATCCCTCCTTAGCCACAATTTAATATTCTCTAATGATTAAGCCCAATTATACAGCAGATCCTAAATCTACTCGCATGAACTCATTCCATCTCTCATAGTCGTGGAGATGTGAAGACACTCTAAATAATCAGCTTGATTTACATAGTCAGAAACGTCAATAAAAATCACCATACATTTTCCAAACAACCGTCTTTACGCACGAAGTGTTTGGTTAAGGAACAAACTTCCTTCCCCCTGGTAGAGCATTATTAGTCTCCCCACCAAATAGGTCCCTTCCACTTTCTTCTTCCAACTCCCGTAAGGCGTTGTCACTCGCACATAAAAATTCAAGAAAGAAAAATGTAGTTGCAGGATTTCCCACACTACACCCATCACTCAAATCTGTTTAATCAATCCATTGGAAAATGAACAATGATGTATTTTATTAATTGTTTTCTTGAATGATTTACAAAGAAATGTAGAACAAAGTTAAAGAAATTATAATCTCTCTTCCTTTCTCTCTCCTAATGACTTGTTTCTCAATTCAAAAGACCTCTCCCACAACAGACTTACTCGACCCTTTATATAGGGTATTACATAGTGGTGACAAATATATTGTCCCTTATTTTCGGAAACGTCTCGCGAATGCTCGCGAATATACAACTGTTTACCTTCGCGACACTCTTAAATCTCGCCAAGTCTTTCATACTTTCCTCATGTTCTAACTATCGTCATCTATTACGTCATTTATTTACCTCCATGCGACTCCTTCGCGACGCAGTCGTTTATTAATCTCGCGAAGTATTGCCGCCGCGATATTCTGGTCCTACAAAAAAACAATTTTTTGCTGATGTGACTCAAATCATTGAGATTTGTTGACTCCCACGTGTATTAAACCACTAGTGCCTGCAAAGGCTTAAATAAGATTTTTCTTGCGGATGTCACGCTGACATCATTACTTTTTTTGAATTAGCTTCCTTAATAATTAAGTCCAAAATCCATCACATGGACTCCCTCTGTGGCCGCACGAAATACCCCAAAACATCTAGCGCTTCCTAGAAAAGTTAGGTTACAGACAGAGTTCCTTGAGCTCCCTAACTTATGATTTCATGTGCTATGACGTGGTTGTATCCAATCGCCTATGGTACTCCTTTCCCGACGTTGTCAAAACTAGCATGATATTATGCAGGAATACCCGAGCATAAATCCGTTGCCTTTGATCATTCTTCTCCATTGTTACAAGATATATAATGTGTTAAGATTGTTGGAATCTTGCAACAATTAACAGCACGTTAGATGTATCAAAAGTAATATGTAAAGAACTAATCAGAAACAACTTGACGAGGGCGTAATCACGGGTTCAACAAGTTGTCCTTAACACATTAGTTCGCGGGTATACTCGAGATGAGTAATGCTAAACCCTCACAGCGAAGATGTGTCCAGGATAAGACTGCCCGATATAACTTGAGTTAGCACAACGCAAGTTACCCTCTCTTCGAACTTAGCAACGGGGATGGATGTAAAAACGTATGGAGAAACCCTAGAATAAAAGAAGAATTTTTCAGGTGTATAGAAAAACAGATTTTCGAGTTAAATTTATAGGATGAAATACTTGCAAATCAAGTTAGGTTTTGGTTTTCTTCAAAAACAAGTAAAAGGAATTTTACCATAAATAAAACTCTTTATTTTGGAATTAATTTCCTAAAGAAAAACTCGCAAAAAATAAATCCGTGTAGAAAAGGGACTTGGTGCATGGCATACGCGCATATCGCATTGCCTGCCCGCTCCACCCACGTTTTACAATTCATACATAAGTGTATGATTATATAGTGTAGCTCCTCTTTAGTTTTCCACAATGTGGGACTAAAGGTTCCACTTCATTCACCCAAAAATGAGTCAGTATCCTTAGATCCTTAGGTCATTAGATTAAACCACACCAAGACCATAAAACCTTTTAATTAAAACTCATTTTGTCCAGCTGGCATTTTATTACAAAATTACACCCTTTATGTAGTGTTGCATTATACATGGACCCTTGTCCCCGTTTTCAAGTGCAAATATTTGTCATCCAAATTATTTGTTGCTCGACAATATCGTTAGATGCTATATTCCCGTTAATTTCCATATACTGAGAATGCAAGAGTGTTTTAACAGTTGCATTCATTCATGTGAGACAGTAGCGAAATACTCAAGACTTCTTACCATGGGCTCCAGAGAAGAAGAAGAGGATGACAAACCCTGACAACCTGTTTTTACAAGGCTTAAACTTTGTAACTTGGCTAAGTTCCCATGCTATGTTCATTGTGACTGAGGTCAAGAACAGTCTGCAACTCCACTAGCAGCGACGGATCCAGGAATTTGTGTTGAGGTGGGCTATTTTTCATTCATTTCAACTGCGATAAAAATAAATACAGTAAAATATCTAAAGAGTATAAGTTGGGCAACGTTATCTTTTAGAGCACAAAACTTTTTGAATCAAATTTATTTACCATAGTGTATATTTACAATTGCGCTATGCTATGTATGAGATACACAAACAAAATTATAAATTAACACAAAAATTTGATTTGATAATGCGCCGTAGGCCGCCAATTTTTTGGGGTTCGTAAATTATTTTTGGTTTCCACAAATAAGATATTACTTATCATGTGTGTCAAATATTTTAAATTTATGCTTCTTATATATTCTCTCTTTGGTTTGCAAAATAATTACTAAATCAAAAAAAATTTAATTTGTGCTTATAATCATGATAAGATATGGCATTTTTCTGTCTATCCCTGTAAGTAACATTTTAAGTGTTACATTTATAATTTATCATATTTGTCGCCGTAAGGATACACAGCATTTTAAGATTTTGAATCACATACAAACAAGATATTTAATTCTTTGGATGCATGCATATAAACGTGTCCTCACTCTCCTTGCATATCGCTAGATCTTAGTCATACAACTACATATATGTTCCCGTTTGTTAGATCTTTTTCAAGATACGTCAAGTTTGATTTTCTTTTGTATGGGCTATCCAAATTTAGACATGGTCTTTTCCTTTTTTCCCAGGAAATTACCAAGGTGAAAGTGAGCTATTACAGATTTTAGGGGGGGCTGCAGCCTGGGTAAGCCACCCCCCACATCCGTCCCTGTCCACTAGACTCCTAATCTGATAAGGAAGGGAACCATTTAATTTCAAGGACATTAATTCGTGGCAGTTCCCGATTTTGCCCGGTATAGGTCCACTAAGGTTATTCCTGGACAAATCTAAATCACATAGATTTATGATGAATTTCCAAATGATACTAACATCATTCTTGAAGACCTGAACAATTGTATAAGCTCTCGTACCCTAATAAGGTGGTAGAGGCATATATTTATGTTAAGCTTAATGGACATATACATTGGACTCTTTACAAGAAACCGACTTAAGTATATGGACTATACATGGATAATACATATTCATTGGACTATATTCTTCACCCTCCCTCAAGTTGTACACGGTGGAAGACAACGGGAAAGCTTGCTACAGAGAAAACGAAATCTGGTAGTAGACAATCCCTTCGTGAACAGATCAGCAAGTTGATGCGTAGTAGCAATATAACATAAATGAAGATGCCCGGACGATATGCGTTCTCGGACAAAATGATAATGGATGTGAATATGTTTCGATCTTGAATGTTGAATAGGATTAATGGCAAGATAAGTTGCACTGATATTATCACAATATAGAATCGGTGGTTGCTTTAAACATAATCCAAGATTAGATAACAAGTATTGAATCCAAGTAATCTCAGCAGATGTAGAAGATAAAGCACGATATTCAGCTTCCGTACTACTTGTAGAGACTGTTGGTTGCTTTTTAGATCCCCATGAAATTAGATTCTTACCCAGGAAAATACACCGACTCTTAGAGAAGAGAAGTATCGGGATCACCACCCCAGTCAGCATCAGAAAAAGCAGTAAGTTGCATGGGATTGTTACGCCAAAAAGAGATGCCATGACCAAGTGTGCCTTTAAGATACCGTAGAATACGCTTCACAGCTAGAAAATGAGATTGAGTTGACCGATGCATAAACTGACTAACCTGATTGACTGCATAAGTGATATCAGGGCGAGTTATATTGAGGTATTGCAAGCCACCAACCAAACTGCGATAGAGTGTTATGTCTGAAAACAGTTCGGCGTCATTAGAAGATAGCTTAGAGCGAGGCGCAACAGGTGTAGAGACTGGCTTTGAATCAGTAAGATCAACCCTTTGTAGAAGATCCAACGTATATCTGTTTTGAGTAAGAACCAAACCATCCTTTGTACGTGTAGCTTCCAAACCAAGGAAATAGTGCAAATCCCCTAAATCTGTCATGGAGAATTCTTCCTGAAGCGTAGGCAAGAGAGTTTGAAGGCCAATTGTATCACTGCCAGTGATAATTATATCATCAACATAAAGTAATAAGATAATAATGCCAGCACCGGAATGTTTAATAAACATAGAATGATCAGAGTGTGAGGGTTTGAACCCAATATGCATGAGAAAAGCTGCAAAACGATGATACCAGGCATGAGGAGCCTGTTTCAAGCCATAAAGAGCTTTGTGCAATAAGCACACATGATCAGGATAACGAGGATCAACAATCTTCGAGGTTGTTCCATATACACCTCTTGATCAAGCGAACCATGGAGAAATGCATTCTACCGTCTGTCGCTTTAATGGGCCAAGAAGAGGATACGGCGAATGCCGAGAACTAAGCGTACCATAACCGGCTTTACAACGGGACTAAATGTCTCATCAAAATCAATACCATCTTTATTTGTGAGTAACCCTTAGCAACAAGACGATATTTTCTGTGATCAAGAGAGCCATCTGGTTTTTGTTTTACACGATATACCCACTTGGAGCCAATAACTTTCATCCAAACTTGACGCGGAACAAGAGACCAAGTGTGATTGCGCAAAAGAGCATTAAATTCCTCTAGCATGGCCGCCCACCATTCCTTGAATTTAGATTCAAGCGAAAAACAGTCGGCTCGGATGGCGCCGAGTGAAACGTGGCTGTAAAAAACAATGCAGGATAGGATACCGAGTAGAAAAACAACCTTTAAAACTACTAGGTTGAATGGTGTAATCTTTAAGTCGAGTAACCATGTGGTGAGTATTACCGGTCGACTGAGGGAGCTCTTGTACAGTGGTCAAGTCTGCTGGTAATGTAGAAATGGAAGAACCAGATGACGAAGATGATGTAGCCTGAGATGGTGAAGCCAAGGGTGATGCTGCAGGAGAGGATGGGGAAAGAGAAGAATGTGTCGGAGCAATAGGGGAGTGAGAAATATCATCGTCATAAAAGGATAAGCGTTTAGAAGACATTGATGAAGAAGATGACACTGGAGAAGATGAAATAGGGGTAGACTGTGTAGAGGATAAAGGAGATAAGGGCACAAGATGCAAGGAAAAAGGAGTAACAGGTTCTCGAGAAGAAGTATGAGAGGAAGATGATAGATGAGTGGCAGTAATAGGATTGTGCCATGCCAAAAGAGTATGAGTAGAAGGATTAGATTTTAAGAGAGGAATGATAGTGCGAGTATCATTAGGAAATGGAAAGAGAGACTCATCAAAAACAACATGTAGAGAGATATATACTTTGTTACTCTTAGGTTCAAGACACTTATAACCTTTATGTCGATCACTGTAACCAATAAAAATACAAGGTAGTGTTTTGGGTTGTAACTTATTTTGACGAAAGTGATTTAGAAGAGGATAACATCGACAACCAAACGCTTTCAAAAAAAAGAGTAATCAGGTGGACGATTATGAATGATAGAATATGGAGAAGTATTGGATAAAGTAGGAGTAGGTAAACGATTGATCAAGTACACAGCTGTTGCATAAAACTCAGCCCAAAATTTTTCAGAAAAACCACTTTGAAGCATTAAAGCCCGACCAGTTTGATAATATGGCGAATTTTCGATTCAAAGAAGACCATTTTGTTGAGGTGTGCTTGGACAAGAAGATCGACTGAGTATACCATGCTTAGTTAAAAAGGATTTTAATGGTTCAGCATATTCAGTACCACCATCAGTTTGTAACACTTGTATTGTGGTTAAAAATTGAGTTTCAATCATAGCTTTAAAGTTAAGGAAGCAACGAAACACTTGTGTTTTTTCTGCCAAGAAATATATCCAAGTGAAACGAGAACATTCATCAACAAACAAGAAAAAGTAGCGAAAACCACAATTTGATAAAAAAAGGTGCAGGACCCCATAAATCAGAATGTATAACAGAACTAATTGTATTTGAGTAAGTACTTCGAGATGAAAAGGGTAGTCGATGATGCTTAGCACCAACACAACTAGAACAAATAGAACTAGGTAAAGAAGAACGAGTAGAATCTAAAGATAAGCTAGACTTAAGAGAGTGAAAAACTGCATTGTTGGGATGACCTAAACGCATATGCCATATAGTTGGAGTAGCACGAATACCAATGGTAGCTGCGGAAAAAGCTGAGAACTGAGATGAGTGAGATGGAGAGGTAACACTGGAAATGATAGGGTACATGCCAGCTTCATTCTTGCCCTTGTACAGAAGAGTTCCCGTTAATCGATCCTGTATAGAAAAACCATGACGATCAAAGTGAAAAACACAGTCAGAATCTCGTGTAAGTTGACCAACAGATACTAAATTTTTAGCAAGAGAGGGAACATGAAGAGTGTTCTTCAGAGTCAACGTTGAGAATGGTGAGGTAAGTGTTACATCACCAATTCCGGTGATGGGTAGTAGTTTACCATCACCAACGAGAACTGTATCATTACTATTGTAATCAAGTCGATTGGTTATATGTGAAGAGTCAGACGTCATATGGGCAGAAGCAGCAGTGTCAGCAAACCAATGATTTTCATACGACATAGGTTGAATCTGCATCGCTGAAAAGGCTTGTGGAAGATCATAGTTGGAAGCAGGATTAAGACGGTTACAAGTCTATGCTGTGTGTCCTCTGGTGTTGCACCACTGATAAATAACAACTTGAGTTTGAGGAGGAGGACCAAGAATAGATCCAACTTTATTGTTACGACTATACGAGCGTCCATATGATGAGTTATGATATCCACGGAGGGTTGAAAAGCTGTTGTTGTTGCCAGAAGGTTGAAAAACCATTGTTGTTACCACGACCATTACCTGCATTCCAGTGTTGAGTATTTCCATTGTTGGTCCAACCACTATTCCAAGTGGATCGACCTCCAAAGCTGTTATGACCACCACGATTGGAAGTGTTATAAGAACCACAACCAAAACCTCCACCACGACCACGATGCGGGTTATTGTTCGAACCACGACCACGACCCGGGATTATGATATGAACTCGAACTAGGATGTTGGCTACCACGACGGTAGATGCACCAAACAAAGAAGGAGACCCAGGACTTTGAATGTCGCTAGCGTGTGTGTGTAGATTTTGCGGATATTGAAGGTGAGATTCAAGATGTAACAACAAGGCATGAAGCTCAGTAAAGGTAGGAAGAGTGGTACGGGCAATGACTGCATGCGAGATGTTCGACCAATCAAGCACCCAAACCTCGTAGTGTCGTAGAGACAAGTTCAAGATCAGACACGGGTTAAAAGGACAGGTTGCTAAGGAATCGATATTTCCTTTATCTTCAGAATATATTCAGATATGGTTGAATTACCTCTTTGAATAGTTGTCAGACTTGCTTTGAGTTGTAGAATGCGTGCAGGATTAATTGTTGCATATGTAAAACGGAGATAGTTCCATACATCACGAGAATTACCATGACGTGTACACTCAGATTTCATAGTTTCAGTAAGAGAACAGTTAATCCATGACATGATCGTTTAATCAATAACTTCCCATTCCTCATAGGCCGGGTTAAGAGTTCTAGCTTGAGTTTCTTCATCAACAAGCTCTTTTCTTGGTATTTCATAAGAGTCATCAAGGTATTTGTAAAGTCTTTGCGATTTAAGAATAGGAAGAATCGTGATTCCCGAGAGAAGATAATTGGTTCGATCTAAGAGAACTATCTTGGTAGAAGAGGGCATGAAAGGTGATTTTTCCAACAAGGGAGAACAAGAGTTAGACATGAGAGAACCGATACTTTGCGAAACAGAAGCAGGAACAGTTGGAGAGCCAAAGCTTGGATGAGAAGCCATAGTGCTTGAGGTAGAAGAAGCCATAGTGCTAGAGGTAAAGGAAGCAGATGAAGATGAAGCCATAGTACTAGAGATTGAAGAAGCGGATGAAGTCATGAGATCAGAGAGGCAGCTAGGGTTTTTGAAAAAAACAAAATTGAGGCTAGGGTTTTGGAGAGATCGTTCTGGCTCTTGGTAACATGAACAATTGTATAAGCTCTCGTACCCTAATAAGGTGGTAGAGGCATATATTTATATTAAGCTTAATGGACATATACATTGGACTCTTTACAAGAAACCGACTTAAGTATATGGACTATACATGGACAATACATATTCATTGGACTATATTCTTCAAGACCAAATTGATTCAGTTGTCGTCCACTTTTTTTCATTACCGATCGCAAAATGAAAACTACACATCCTTGCTTGTGCTCAGATCGGGGCACAGCGGCTTCTAGCCTAAAGTTCACTCGAGTTTTAGTAAAGATGGATACAAAACTTAATTGTTTGGTGCCGGAAAAACTAGAGTTTCCTATTCATCTGGAAACAACATTCTCACTCATTGGTGGTGTGATGTTGTCTTATGAGCATCTATTTCTGCATCTAACTCAATAAAAACTTCATTTCTTACACACAAAAAAACACGATGAGATGAAAACAGAGCACATCCGAAGTTGACTAAATTTTCCGACCATTTTGCCGATAAGCAGAAAGCAAATTCTAAATTTGAGGAGTTAAGTTACACCCATTTGTTGGTGTGCACCTATTTTCGGCATCAAACTCAACTGACAATTCTGATATTTTGTTCTTTAATCACAAAAATTTGAGTCTTAACAAGAGAATACATACAGATTATATCATAAATTAAACGGTCCGCGAGTTATAACCCCAAAGGTGTCACTATCCATATACAAAAACTCCAACAAAACAAATAGCTCAAAAAAAACCCATTTAACATAAACTGTCTATATTAGCCTTCTAGTTTAAATCACCCCAACAAAAATAAAAACAACCCCACATTTAATTTCAAATCACCCCAACAAGAATAAAAATCAACCCCACCACCACCGCACTGCACCACCACCGCCGCCACACCACCGCCACCGCACCACCACTGCACCATCGCCACCGCACCACCACTGCACCACCACCGCCGCCGCCACACCACCGCCACCGCACCACCACTGCACCACCGCCGCCGTCGCCACAGCACCACCGCCGCCATCACACCACCGCCGCCACCGCAACACCACTGCACCACCGCCGCCACCACCACCGTCGCCACTGCACCGTCGCCGCCACCGCACCACCACCGCCACCGCACCACCACCACCACCGCCACCGCACAACCGCCACCACCACCGCACCACCGCCACTGCGCCACCACCACCCCTATTGCACCAACCAACACAGCGCCGCCGCCACCACCACCGCCACTGCACCACCACCACCAGCAACACCACCATTATCACCGACCACCACCACCAACCAGTCGCCACCGCCACAAAAAATGATGAAACCAAACAAGAAAAAAATGATGAAACCAAACAGAAAAAAATGATGAAAACCAAAATGATGAAACCAAACAGAACAAAATGATGAAACCAAACAAAAAAAAATGATGAAATCAAAATTGGGTTTCATCATTTTTCCACATATTGTCATTTCACCAACACAGTTTCAATGACGAAACCAAACCAAAATAAACTAGGCAAAATAAGAAAAAAATGATGAAACCAAAAATAAGAAAATGATGAAACCAAAAAGGGTTACACCAAAACTAGATGAAACCTAATTAGGTTTCATCATTTTTCTACGTATTGTCATTTCGCCAAAACATCTTCAAAGAAAAGCTAAAGGCATAGTATAATCTTCAAAAAACTCTTGCAAATCCATACCCCATAAAAAGAACTTTTGAGTGTATATGACGGATGGAACTAAAGAATAATAGCCTATTACTCATTCATACCCATTAGCTTCATTCATTTCCTACATCAAGATATGCTCCTCGACAAACCCATTTCATCCACATCACCATTATCTCGTAGCTCACCAAACAAATACGCAACACATTGCGGCTTCTCTTGTAATTCCAACAACATCTCTCGGCACCTCAAGCACAAAACCAATTACCAAGAATGAAGCATTCTACCCAATCGAGCGCAATTCTTCCATTAACTAATAACAGATTAATCTACCAACATTGCATAGCTGCACCTTTTACTTCCCGTAACACCAACAGCCTACAACTATCTGCATTATTTTCATTCTATCATCATCCAACCCAATACCTAAACTTGGGATCAGTAGCTGTAATACACTCTTGTACACCAACTCATTCACGGTGTTCACTAAACCATTGCAGACTCATCCTTGTGCATTCTCCGTAGCAATGGCATCATCTCCTCATACCACTTCCACCGCAATATATCCCTGCACATCCATTCTACATCGCTCAACTCAATTTCTGCAGCTGCATCTTGTTCAAATCCACCATCTAACTCAGTTGCAACCACTGTAAATTCTGTTCACAGTCGTTCTGCTCATTCTCGCTTTGACAACAAACACCAGCCCTGTTCAAATGCCAGCAACCACCAACCTGTAAACCTAACATTCATATAAAGCAGCACCTCAGTCCCATGGCAATCACCATCTCTTGTAGCCTTCTTGAATCCTCTCAGAAAACCACAGCTAGCACTCCCTTGCAATCTCAGTTAGCACTGCAGCTGCAATATCTCAATCTTAGCAACAACCATTATAACTGCAACCCCACTGCTTCCATCTCAGGACCACTCAATCAACAACTCGATCTCTTGAGAATTAACACCTACTATTCGGTACCAATATCAAATCCTAACACATTTCGTAAAAATCGGAATGTGTCAAATAGGCAAATACATCTCCATATGACTATAAGGTCTACCCATACATAACTAAATCTTCGCTTCGCTTATAAACCTCATCAGACCACACTAGTGATGCAGTTGTTGTTTCATCTGAACTCAACACATCTCCAACCACATTTATAACAAAACATTTCTTCTCGTATATAAATAGATAAAATTCATTTTTATTTACCTTAATTGTTGTAAAACCCAACTCAAAATTCATTCAATTTTTAACCTAAAAAATCAAAAAGAAAACGATTACCTTCCATACAAGAGACCGAATTCCAAAGACCATCACATATTCATACCGATGTTAATCTTTTGAAAGCCGATATTCATAAAATTAAAACCAAATTCTTTAAAAATCAGATTCTGATTGGAAATTAGATACAAAAAAACCCTATAATGAAATACGCACCTCTTGTAATAGTTGAGGTTGAGGTGAAATTTCTTCAAATCAAACAATAGATGATGATGATAATGATAAATCATCACTATGATTCAACTTTTTTTACGGTGATTCCGGGAGATGGTCAGAAATTTAAGGTTGCATCGGAAGAGGAGGAGTAGGAGGTTCAGTAAAATTATATGATTTGGAGTACCACCACCGTCATCATCATTGATACAAATCGATTTAACTCAAAAAATTAATACCCAATCTTCGTTGAATCGAGATCTTTATTTCGAATTTGGTTGTAGATAAGGACACGAAAATGGGTTTGATTGAGGTGTAATGGTAGGAAGAGGAGTTGTGGAGGTGATTTTGGTGGAGGATCGTGGATATTGTAGTGGTTTTAGTGGTGGTGCAGGAGTAGGAGGTTGAGGTGTTGTTTGTGGTGAAGGAGGCGGCGATGGTGTTAATGAAAAGATAGACGCGACGGTTTCGGTGGTGGTTTGAGAGTTCAAGAGAGATTGGGGAATCAATATCTCGTACAAAGAAAAGCATAAAAAGGGTAAGCCTGTATTTCGAAATAGAAAAAATCGAATTTAGATTATTATTTTGGATTTGGGGTTTTGTATCACTTTTGGGGGAAATGGAGTTCTTAAAACTCTCAACATATGGCTGGAGTTTTTGTATCACTAATTTGGTCACCTTGGTGTTTTATGACTAGTTTTGTAAATTAAAAGAAAACTAACAAAAATCTGAATTCACAAAACAAAACTTGTAATAATTTTTGTTTATTTATCGGGGAAATTGGTGCACATACATAAGATGAAGAAACTGTGGGAGTAGAAATGATTAAACTAGCGAGATCAGTTGTTGTGCTCCCGAGACCTGATGTGTAGACGATTCTGGTTTTGATCCTAGCTCAACTATGTCAATTGATTGTAAGCGATGAACACCAGAAACCTTCTCCTAAGAAGGATAACAAAAAGGAGAATCCCATATCCCATGCAATCTAAATTATCATTTTGAGAGGAGAAATCATAATGCTTGGCTGTTATTGGCTGTTATTGTTTCTCCGATGGTTTTGTTGCAGCTGATAGTAGATCTATAATTTATGGTTGGGATTTGTTTTATTCTTATGCTACTTATAAGGGATCGTAGTTGGTGACCTGCATTTCGTTTGATAAGCGGCTATGATCTGTTTTCTTGAAACATGTCAACAACCTTCTAGGGTTGGATGTTTTTAAGTTGTCAAGATGTTCACTCAGTTAAGTGTGCCTCCTAGGTACATAAACTAACCAAAAAACTGTAAAAACGAGGCTCATCCATCTTGCTGAAATTTTATGATTGACTCATACTATTTGAAGGGACCTCTTGCTTTTATTTAGTAAATGTTCTGGTGTAGAGGCAATCTGGCTAATATTAATTTGTTTTTTAGATGGAATTTGTAGAGGAATCACATGATGACTTGAACATGTAAGTAGATATCACAAGTAGATTATCTCTGGAGGCGGTACTAGGACAGAGACCAGAGTGTACATGTTTATGGTCTTATAGGGCCATAATTGCATATGCAAAACAAAAAATGTTTGCTGTCCAGACTCTCAGATCAAGTAATAAACTATTTGGGAGTGCTTATTACTAAATATTTAACAAAAAAAATTATGATTCAAGTAATGACCTATTTGGAAGTGCTTTTTTTTCTTAAGCACTCGGCCCTACATGGAGGTAGCTTTCTGTACATGCAGTTGTAAATGGCCGAAACCCGATCTGGTTGAGTACGTGAGTGCATACAATTGTTTTGAGTACTGGTAGGTAGGACTAAAAAAGGAGAAAACTTATCCGCTTAATAAGAAGAGCAACCTCATTAGCCTACATGAATCTCTATTCGTCTTCCATTTTTCTTTATCTTCATTGCATCCCATATGGATACTGATTACTTTGCCATTCATCAGTTTCACTTTCATGCATTATTGCATATGATTACAAGCAAATTATCATCTATTTTTCTGCATCATTAAACTTAAAATACGCTTCATTTTGGATACAAGATTAACTAAACCAATCCACTAACTGCATATTCATAGTTATATGCTTATTATCGCATTTCTTAGTCCTCAAAAGATAAGGGCTAAGTAGCAAAATGCCCCAAAATTGACCCTTGGTTGTGAAAATGTCCCGGAAGTTAGGAAAAAGATTAAAATGTCCCAAAATCTTATCAAAACGCCCTAACCATATTTTTTTGCGGTTAGAGATGGTTAGTGGTCAAATTAGCACGCATGTGGTCCCGCACGTGTGAAACAATGACATTTATACCTTATGACAAATAAGCTGACATAAGGGGGACTGTTTTGGATGGACGTCGCCACTACCAAACGAACAACCACCAACCACTACCACCGCCACCACCGCCACAACTACCACCACCATCCCCACCACTGCCACCACCACTAGCACTAGAACAACCAACACCAACACCACCGCCACCGCTAACGCCTCCTCCACACCACCACCACCACCACCACCGCCACCGCTACCCTCTCCTCCACCACCACCGCCGCCACCACCATCAACGCCATTATCACCACCGCTACCACCACCAACACAACCATCGCTGCCACCACCACCGCTACCACCACCACCAACGCCACAACCTGAACCATAATTAAATCATGAACCCAAAACCATGAACCCTAAATTATGGGATCGAGCAACGGGCAATTAATAATATCTACTATTTAGTGTTGCCTTCAAGTTACCTTGGCTTTAAGTTCTGCGTGCAGGTGCAGTAGCATGTCCGTGATTTTTACGTCGTGAACCTCTATTGTATCCCACCAGTGTTCTGAAACCCGGACCGGACCGGGCGGTCGGACCGGTGAACCGGCGACCCGGTCACTATTCCGGGCTGGTTCGTTATTGACCCAGTTAATTGTTTAAAAACCGCTCTCTAAAGTAAAAACCGGATGACCCGGCCGATCCGATAGGTGAACCTGAGGATCCAGTACGATCCAACCGGTTTGGCCCAGTCTAAAACCCCATTTATTTATCTTCTGAATCTTCTCAAAAGCTTTGAGAATCACTGAAGAGATCAAGAAAAATATTGGTATCACTGAATCTAATCTTATCAATTAGAAACCAGTACTTTCGCACAAAATTAGATTTTATTAAGATAGTAACTTTGATGATCAGATCCACACATGGAATTTAGATGTAATTTTGACTTTTCTTGTTCAGCTACTACAAAACAAACAACAAAGAAGAAACGTTCAATTGAACTGAGAAGAGAAAAAATCACAAAACGGTGCTGTTGGTGTTAGTTAAAAGTAACCAAAGTATTTAGAAAGTGAATGAGCGAAGGAGGAAGAGAGACGGATAATAGAATAAGATTAGGTCAAATTGTTTAATACCACACATGACGCAACTAGCCTTTGACACGTCCCAGCATTTCGTTTGTGCTACTAACCTAATGATGTGTCACATTTGACATGTGTACCTAATAAACTAAAAACCTCGGACACGGTTCCAGTCACTCAAATCTGGAGTGTAGAAAGGTAATTAACTTCTTATAAAGTTGACCCGGTGACCCAGGTTTGAACCACTGGTTGACCCAGTTGACCCTGACCCAGTGATTTTTCTGGGTCGATGTCCGGTCCGGTTCTCAGAACATTGTATCCCACCCGTTTCAGTGGAAATTACCGTTACATGGAATGTTTCCTGAATTATAAGCAATGCTATCAGAAAGATAGGAATTAATGTTTACTAGATTCCTAATCCGCTCCATTTAACTTGTTATCACTAAGTTCAAGGACATTTATTCATGGCACTTCGATTTTTCCTGGTATACATAGGTCCACTAAGATTTATGATAAATTTCCAATCCCTATGAGTCTCCCTGAGAAGTTGAAAGAAATTGATACTAACATCATCACTCTTGAAGACCAAATTGATTCAGTTGTTGTTCACTGTTTTTCAGTCCTAAAGATGGATACAAAAGTTAATTGTCACGACAGTTTTAAAGAGTTGGTGCCGGAAAACTAGAGTTTCATATTCATGTCATTGAAGTGTATTTCCAAATGGCATCTAAGCTAGCAAATCATCTGGAGACAACATTCTCACCATTGGTGGTGTGGTGTTGTCTTATGAGCATCTATTTTGTTTCTGCATTTAAATCAAAGACCCTTCACTAAACCAGGATCAGATGAAAGCAGGCTTATTGCGGATGTTTGCGGCAAGAAATACCGGAGGAAAATTCTGGCGGTGCTGTATTGAATTATTTGTGCATCATTTTCAATAAAAATTGGATTGGATAGCTGGGTATGATTTTACTGCATCCAGATTACATTTTACGACCATAAAAACAAAGAAGGAGAACTGGCAATGACAGAACTTCTCCACCAGGACCACCACATGATAATTTTACTTACTGGATCATGAAGAAACAAACGGAATACACATGATTAAACTAGCAGATTATGTCATTGCCAGAAAAAAAAAACTAAAAAGGAATACAGGTAAATCTTGAACCACATAAGGAGATATCATAGAGGAAGCCAATGGATGACAAGAAACAAGCACAAGCCATATGACAAAATTTAAAATTGAGATTTTGAGAGGAGATATCATTATGTTGCTTGTTGTTACACAAAGGGTTGTCTTCTGTCCACTGTTAGCATTAACTTTAAGGTTATGGCAATGGAATTAACTCCCCAAGCCAAATCTCTGCATTGAGATGAATTTATTAAAAGTTAGTAATTAAAAATTAAATTAAATTTGAAATGGATCTGAGTGGTTCATTGATACTTACTCTTCCTGTGGTCTTCTTTTTCTTTAACATTTTATCAGGCCAGGTGCCAATGGCAACCACTTCAGCCAACACCTATGAAATCCCCATTTCCGACTCCGCTCATACCTAAAAATATCCAAATCAACCATTTTTCCTCCTTCCAAGGTATACGAGAAACATAACCCTCATTCATTGAGAGGGGATGGTGGTGCTACTGAAGATAATAGAGGTGGTGGTGGTGATAATGAAGATGATGGAAAAAGGCAGGAGGATCGTAAGTTATGGGCCGCCCTAACTGGAAGTAGGATTGCTTGGCGTAGTTTTCTAAGTAAGGGTATTGAAAGAAAACCCTACTACGCCTGGCCTTATAGACACTACTTAATGGCCCATGATACGGGGCACGGGATTCAGGTGGGTGCGTTCAGCCCTTGGTAAAAATTTAGAAATGGAACCGGTGAAAACCACCAACAGAGAAGGTTTGGTGTAAAAAAAAATGATAATCATATATTGCTGATTACTGTTTCTAGGAGTGAAAATTGGACGAAATTCAATTAACCAAGAGTGATTGCCTTCGGTTACGATTATCTGGTGCAGGAAGGTGTTTTGAACCAAGTGAGTACCCAAAATCAGATCATTACAAAGGAAAGAAACCCAGGATTTGAATCATGGCCGTAACAAAGTAATCATAAAATGGTAGTCTACATTTATTAGAAACAGGATTCTAAATTTCTAAAGCATCCATTCCATATTTATTAGGTAATAGAATGCCTCTCACAATTCATACAAATAACGATGTTAGGTAGAAGTTGGCAAGGTGTATATATAATAGTGCAAAAAATTAAAAACAGAAGATATATTAAATCACCCACTGAGAATACGGTCTAAAATTATCTCAAGATCCACACTATTCCCTTCCATATTTTCACATTATTCTCCTCACAATTCATTTTTTTTTCCCTGCTTCAAATCCTGGATCAACCTCTCAACCTCTTGTTTGTCTCGGGTCCTTGTTCTCCACCTCCCACATATGTTCTGCTCTTAAGGAAAGTTAGAGGCCGCTCTTGAAGTATCATTTCTATACAGGGGGTGAATGGCAATTCTCAGCTGGGGGATTAATGACTCAGCTCTCTCTGTTGGGTTGAGATCTTGAAGCTTCTTTCCTTCTTGTAGGTCCTTTACAAATTGGATTGGATCTAATTCACAATTTTCACAAAATGGGTTGAGGATTAGACCTTTTACCCAACATGCATAATGAAGGCAATCCACCTAATTTATCTTTTAATTGTTAAGACATTTTTATGATTCTAAGTCACAATTTATCTGATTCAATACACACTCACGTTAAGACATTTTTATGATCCAGCCACAGGTTCCCCTACGGCTACCTTGTTCCTCTCTGATTCAAGACATTTTTATCTGATTCAATACACACTCACGTTATAATTGTAAGTCACATTAGATATCAAACACCCTGCAATTGGTGCGTTGGATTCTTACAATTTGGCGATCCTTCTATTCTCCACTTCATTTTCACACTTTTCTTTGAAACTTGTAGAAAGCTGCTGCTTCACTGCAGCTAGAAAACCCTACAAAAATTTAAAGGTAAAAAATCTCAGTATCATAACAAAAATTAAAAATAAGCTAGTAATTATTGTCAATAAACCAAAGATGATTTGCTTACCTAGCAGCTAGTTTGTTTGTCATACATAGCACCATCTGATATCTGAGAGGTAGCCTGCAATTTCATTTAGAAGATTTGAAATCAATTATCTAAATATCAATCTAACCAACACTGGTTGTGGAATAATCATATTACCTTGCAAGGCTTGTTGGTATTCCCGACAGATAAAGCTGAAATTCCGAAGAAGATTCTGCCATAACGAAGCTGTTTACCAGACTAGGAAGTGATGTAGGTAAATGGTGGAATTCATAAATGTAGAGGAAATACATAAGTGAGAGTAGATATCATTATGCTGGTACATGTCTTCTTTGTTGTTGATTTGATCATGAACATCAAAAGCCATGATCAGCCGTGATGGTGGTGGTGGTGATGTTGAGGCGGCCGTGAAAATGAAAACCAAGGAAGAGATGAAGAGAATGAAAGAAAGCCCTAATACAGATGTTGTTTAAATAGTAGGGTAAAATAATGGACAGGGAAGTGAGCTAGGGGTAGTTCTTATTACGTTACTGCCACTGGTATTTACAAATGGGCTTTGTGGTCACACTTGCAGTAGCTCTTGTCAAGTTTGGTACGAAGTTTGTACAATCTGAATTGAAAATATAGCTAGTATCAACTCTTGTCAAGTCTATTAAAAAGACCAAAACACCTACAACTTTAAGATTATAAGTAGTATTCATGAAATTTTTCCAACTTGGAAGCTATTAGGAAGCGCTGGCGAAAACCTCCGACCGTATGAAGTAAATTAATCTTAAAGTCTTCCTACTTATAAGCTATTAGGAAGCACTGGCGAAAACCTCCGACCTTATGAAGTAAATTATGTTGAAGCATAAACTTTCTGTGGGCCTCTTGTAGTGCTACATTGAACTTCTTACCCTTGATATGGATAAGGGGCACACTTTAGGGTTTGGTTATAACTGATAGCTACACTCTCACTGAACAAACAGAAGCTCTCTAGTTTATTTATACTACACCTTCGCCGTCTTTCGTCTCTCTCTGGTTTTGGATCTCTATCCAGACAAAAGCCCTTTCATTTTGGTTTGTTCTGATTACGAAATGGATTATTGGGAACAACCTCCTCATATCTACCTAGAACCGATCATCAGCACTATGATTTTTCCTCTCATAAATAATTTGGATCCGATGTAGATCAACCGGTAGTAAGGGATCGTGATGTTAGGTATTTGCATCTTTCATGTATCTTTTTGGGTATCTGTTGAATGTAGATTAGATGATCTTGTACTACATGATTCACAGCAGGGGAATTATAGGCTAGGGAAAGTGAAATTGTCTATCAATGTAACCAATTTTATTTATTTTGTAAAATTCCATATGTAAATCTCGGATGTTGTTGAACAATTTGAATCTACAATTTTTGGGTATCTGTTGTTAATTTCACATCCTATTGCAGTGATGGAGTCAAAAATTCAATTTCAAGCTCACATATTTGAAGGAACTTCTCATCTGTAATAACTCACTTTCAAAAATTCTAAATATGTACAGAAGTTGTAATCAGTCTGAGATTGAATATAAGTTTGCATTTTTGATTTTTAATGTTTTGAGTCTTGCAAGATTCAATTGCAGGTTAATTTAAATATAGCAAGACTTAATGTTTCTAGACTAGTACAACCGTTGCCACGGTGGGAGGGCCGACCGAAGAACTTGACTAAATGACACCACTATGTGATTGCACGGATTCAGATTTCTATCTACCGGTCTGGCTGTGTTGTGCTGGTCCTGTAACTTCTCAATCTTCACCTCCAAGTTTCTCCTCCACGAGCTCAAACCTATGAACACAAACTAACATCTGCAATCGCAAGGACCAAAGGGGTAGATTTCCGTCCCTTTC